>FIZR01008348.1:19453-72354 GCA_900060175.1 Ferrisia virgata
AAAACCATTAAAATCATTTTCGGCTATGTGTGATTCTTATTATTATTTTATAATTTTTTATTCCTACCGCCCCCCCCCCCCCCATATTAAAATCATTTACTCCGCTCGATACCGCTTAAAATCGCTCAAATTTGGTAAATAGGCTCAGCTCGGCAGAGGATTAGATACATATGAATGGGGATATTTAGTCATGCCCAAATTTCGGGTAGGAATTGCTGAAGGGTAAAAATTATGAAAATTGTTTCTTTTCGAGTCAATTGATAGAGAATTATTCAAAGTTGTGTACCATATTCGAAAATTAGGCTTTTGAAAGAATTAGGAAGGGAGCTATGAAATTTTTTTCTTTTTTTGACCTTGAAAAGCGCATTTTCCCCTCCAAATTGGGTTAGAAAGTTGATATTTGGTACATAGATTTAGTAGGGGTCCCAGGTATGCCTCTCGAAGGTTCCGACTTTTCATCCTCATTGCACCCTTTCACAGTCCGAACTTTCTTATGGTCGAATTTAAAAGATTTTTAGTATTTGTCGAGCTTGGTAAATAATTTTAGCACACGAGGAAAATAAGAAAAAGTAATTTATGAATATCTGTTTAGCCTAAAAATGATGTAATTTGACCTCTCCAGACGTTGAAATTAACACAGTTCGTACTCCACTCATCCTTCGTATCTGTAGTTTGTCTCCATAGACGGTAGAAATCTCGTTTTGTACGACAATATGAAGAAAAACTTAGATTGACTCGTATTTACCTGATTTTCTATGTCAAATTGTCAAGCAAAACCAGGCTATTATGGTCTATCGACCTATGAAGGTCGAGGGGAGAAGGGGTTATCAATAAAATCAAAAATCTGGTGTTTGGCGATGTCAGATACTCGTTTTAATTTTTCCACTTCCTCCAGTCCGAAATTAAAAATCCATTTACTTAGTTCGATACCGCCCAAAATCGATCAAATTTGGGAAATAGACGTAGATCAGCCGCAATTTCAATATCGTGGAATGGAGATGGCCTCGGGTCAAAATTCATTTATGACCATATTTACGGGAGGGGGTGCGGAGGGGCTAAAATCACAAAAATTGTTCCTATGCGAGCCAAACGATGAGCAATCCAAAGTGAATAACATATCCAAAAATCAACCAGGGGAAGAGTGCGGAGTTTTTCCTTTCCTGACATTGAAAACGAGCTGTTCCTCCCCTAGTTCCCCTCCAAATTGAGCTAGGAAATTGAAATTTGATATGTAGTCTTAGTAGGGGCCATAGATACACCTTTGGGGGAGGGGGTTACCTACTCGCACCAATACCCAACTGTACCCATACTGCTCATTAAAAAAAAAAAAATCGCACAGGGCTCTTTTTTTCCTTCCAATTTTTCATCCGTTAATTAGAGCATTTGATCACAGTATCGACCCCTGTACCCCTTCACCTCCAACTCGATTTCTATCTACATTAAATTTTAACGGAACGTACTTCGAAACGGACCGCATAATCTAATACCCTTACCGTCGTTGTTATCAGCTGACTAAGCAAAAGACCCTTATCATCGCTACCAATTACATAACCCATCCGTCCATTCATTCGTTAATTCATTCTTACTCACTTAGTCGACCCCTTTAGGTAAGCTCTGCAGCCAGTATTTCGCCTTCTCGCGATACACAATCCAACTGCTCGATTACGTTCACGTAACGCGTACTCTATACCGCAGCCCACTGCTGAGCGCGTACACGGTATAAAATTTCGGTCGAATTTCACAACCGCCGTGTACGATGTAGCGGGGCCGAGATGATTACACCATAGCGCGAAGAGCGGCGGCGGAGGAGCTTATCCTACTTTCTAAAATACTCCAAAAAGAAGAGAGGAAAAGACAGAGGAGGAGAAGAAAAAAAAAGGCCGCAATCCAGCCAACGAGCTGTCTATCGCATAACCGGAGATCGAACGACGGTGAAAGTAGGTTCTCTGTGTGTGTATGTGTGTGTGTATGTATGTTTTGTGGCGTACAGTACACAGATTTCGATATCGTATACGGAGTACATTACATCGATATATTGTAGTACTCTATACGCACCAGTACCAAACTATACTTACCATACGTAAAACGCGCTTATGGTACCAATGGCTTCCCTTCTTCCTCCTTCTGCGATCACCTCATACGCGGTTGTTCCAATACACATTCAACTAATATTAATGTATACGCCATGGTGACGCGCGAGCGGTATCGGTATCGTGCTCTCCTCGTCTTTGTATGGGTAAGTGTTATTAGTGTGTTAAGTATGAAATAAGGTCGGCCTTAAACGAGTGCGTTATATACAAGTGTCGCAATGTACGCGCTCTCAGCGTATAGCCTAGCCACGCACGCTCACCCTGCCCGCTCCGACCGTCACTCCGATAACCGTAATACGTCCGTCGACGACGAATCGACACACGTCTCTTTTTTCGTACACCTATAAATTGCAATTTATGTAGGTAAGTAAGAATTAGATTATAAATATACTCACATAAAAGTAGCGAAGAGCCCAATACGCGACAAATGCGAAATATCGTTTCAATTACCTTACATCGATGATAGGGAAGGAGGGTGAAGGGCGGAATTCCAATTTAAAAAAGAATTTATACAAATATTTTTCATTTCGAAAAATTATCAAATGTCGTGTTTAGATAAAAAAAAAAAATGAAAAGGCTTACTACAATTTTGGAAAACCTGAATTCTAAAAACTAAAGGGAAACCATAACGCATATCATTTTATGAGGGGGGGGGGGAGCTGTGAGGTAATACAATGAGGCTGAACATTCGAAACCCGCAAATATCACATCCAGAACCTATACTACATCTGCATAGTAAATTTCAATTTCCTAGTTCAATTTGAAGGGGAGTTGTGCGAGGAACAAACTCAAAATATAAGAAAAACATGGAATACTTGCTCAAAAATAGCGAGGTGATATATCAAAACTGGGCAAAATTTCGCGCTGAATCCGAAAATCATCATCATTTTTAATTTCTACCCTCCTCAATGGAGTTCTGCCCCTAAACTTGAATTTGAGGGAGAAACTCGCCCAAAAAAAACACATTTCGAAGTGCACCGAGACTGAAAAGTTGAAACCCTAGAAAGGCACAAATCTATAGCTCATACCGAGTCTACATGCCAAAGTTTCAATTCCTAGCTAAATTTGGAGGGGAGATAAGGGAGGAACAACCCTTTTTCAAGGCCAAAATGTGAGAAAATCCTGATATCTCCCCTCCTACTAGGCCTATGAAGTAGATTTTTCGATACACCGCACTACTTTGGAGTCCCCATCGATTGGCCCGAAAAGGAATAATTTTTGCAATTTTGGCCCTTCAGCACCCCCTCTCCCAAATTTGGCCCTAACCGAATTTTGATCCGAGGTCAACCCTACCTCAGAATATCAAATTCGCTGCTAAACTAAGCTCGTTTCCCAAATTTGATCGATTTCGGTCGGTATCGAGCTGAGCAAATGATTTTTAGTTTCGGGGGTAAAAATGAAAATAAATATCTGACATGGGCAAAAAGGTCTTTTAGGACTCCGAAACAGCCTCCCCCCCCCCATCATCTGTCATAGTTCGATAACTCCCAAAAAAAATAAGACGAAAATGGCATTTCTTCTAGCATCTTTGCTTTCAAACTGAAAATTAAAAAAAAAAAATTAATTCAAGTTCGCTCTACACTTTGGTCAACAATTTATCCCTTGGCCATATCAAATCCACAACTACCCATAATATCAGGGCATCGAGAAAAATTTCGAATCCAGAGACAAGTAAAGACTTTTAAGCCATTATTCCAACTTGTACCCAGAAAAGAAAAATTTGACTCCAAAAATATGTAAAATTTTCTAAGCTGGTTTTTCATTTATTTCATTCATCATATTGACAAGGAAAAGTAGGTTTTACCTGGGTGTAGAAGGGGGAGGGGGGTGGATGATCAACAAAAAAAATTCATTTCAGTTACTAGAAGTCCGATGTGATGATTTTTGGACTCGTTAGACATTGATTTTTTCACCTCTGGCCCTTCCTTCCGAGCACTAAAATCGTTCATTCGACTTGATACTGATCAAAATCGTTCAAATTTGACTAATAGATTTAGACTAGCCGTACATTGGATATATATATAGGTGGGGATGACTTCGGATCAAAATTCAGTTAGGCTCAAATTTACGCAAGGGGGTGTTGAGGAGCAAAAATCGTTAAAATTGTTCGTTCTCGAATGAATCAATCGAAAATCAAAAATTGCAAAACATATCCGAAAATCAGTTTCCTACGTCAATTAGGGTGGGAAATACAGTGACTTTTCTCCCTTTTTGATCTTGAAAAAGGGCTTCTTCTGACATGACTCTCCTTCAACTTGAGTTGAGTTGAGAGATTTAAATTTGGCGTACAAATTTAGTACACACTCAAGACCTCGTTTCCTTCTTAAAACTACAAAAAATAGATTTAGTTAGGTTGGTTCAGTTTTGCCATTTTTGGAGTTCTTCGCACCTGCATCTCCCTTCCAAATTGAGCTAGAACATTGAAATTTGATATATCGATTTAGGAAAGCTCGTAGATGTGTTTTTCGGTGATTTCGGCTTTTCAACTCCCCTCTGTACTCCTATATAGCTCCGTTAAAGTAAAATTTGAACCGTTTTTCGAGGTCTTCTCGCACATATCTCCTCTTCAAATTGAGCTAGGGAGCTGAAAATTGACATGCAGTTTTAATAGGTGTTTTATTGGTATATTTCGAAGGTCTGACTTCTTACCCTCAATACCCCCCCCACCCTACTCCGCAACACCGACTACAACTAACTGCTGTGTGTTGGTTGCGCTGCTAAGAATTTCTCTGAGAACCTGAGACAAAATACTCCTACTCAGCTCTAGCTTCATAATACATATTACGTACATAGCTTATGTGCAATAAATATTCCACGATTTTCTAGACACGGTTACGTTCGCCGATTACCGCAGACTTCACCCATCGAATTAGTACCTCGTTTCAGCCAAGACACACTACAACTACAAATAACACGACGGTCGTTATAACACTTCTACTTGTTCGTTTCACTACCGAAATCTTAACGTACAAATACATCGATAAATATTAATCGCACGTAGCACGTATGCCATAACGCTAATATAGACAAAACTTCCCCATAATTTCAGGAAAAAATTCCTATCAATTGTTTCTCCGCTATTAATTTTTTAATTTCTCGTTTAAAGAAAAAAGTACACGCACGATGCTGATTATCGACGGTATAAATACCATTAAAATATACGTACATGACGTTACTAAACACACACACAAACACATGCGAACGAGAACGTCGTTCCACAAGGTGACTTTTAAAAACTATTTTTACCCATTTTGACGCAATTTAATTCGAGGGGATCGTTCGATTTCGTACATTTAGATATAAATGTTTTTGAAATTGGAATACTATCAGTGGCCTTTAACGTCGATGGGATGTCGTACCTTTTATTTTGCAATATGCTCACAAGCGCACATGTTTGACGACAAACGATCGAGAAAAAAATAACGATACACGGGCTGCGGTTACACTAAGGGTAGGGGTGGGTTTCCCTTTACGAATATATAACGAATCTGCTACCTTGCGACCGATGCGACGGCACGTTTTCAAGAAAAGATACTCGTTTACAAAATCGATTCTATGTAAAGTACAGTACGAGTGAACAACCTTACCAGATAATACACTAACCTGGCCGTTCTTCTCCTCCTGTCCGGCACACAACTCTTTAATTTGATTAGCGAAGTTTTGAAACAGAATTAATTGATATTCCAGCCAAGTTGGAAGGAATAAATCGTTTGGGTACTAAGTCTCGTGAAAGAAATATTAGCATCACTCGACCGGCTCTAGAAAACATCTAACCACACCAAGTATCGTATAATTGCTGACATTCTCAAAAGGGCTCAAATTTCTACAGCTGCCTACTTTTCATCCATCTGATCTATTCGACATAGAGAGGAGGAAAAAAAAACGGTCGCACGCGAACCACGCTAAAGAAAAAAAAAATTAACCATACCGGTTACGTGCTCATTCCGTTATCAGAAAATTATCCTATTAGGAGGAGGACGCGGGCACGACGACGGAGACTAGACGCTGAGCCAGCACCATTCGGGTCACATTTCCAGCATCGTTGGCCGTCGGCCAACAGTACAACCATCGAACGTAGACGTGTGGGGAGGAGAGAGAGAGGGGGGGAACCACATACGTAACGTATTCGCGAACGAACGTGAAAATTCAAAAAAGGGAAAAAAATCATCGAACGAGGACGTCCAGTTTCCAACGAGCGACGTATCCGATCCCGTTACGTTACTCTGTGCAAATTCTATTCGTACTCGAGTATTTTGCGGACATATGCTAGATGTGATGTGTAATTTATATCTGGCGGAACATACGCCAACCAAATCCCAACGCAGCATCGAGAGATTTATTCCTCTGTATTACTCTCCTCCTCGAACTCATTCTGTTTTGTTACCCTTAAAACAAGCCATTTATTACGTATTCCATTTGGCATCTAGAGCCTGATTAGGCGAGGGAAAAAAATCGAATTTTTAACGAGTAGCGTCGCGTCGATGGAGCATTTCCTTCAATTCCTCCGGTACAAAAATTTCAAATCATATTGTCCGCCACATATGTATAGGTACTATGGTGGTCGTCATTTACCAATGTCATTCAATCAAGGTGTTGCAAAACTAATACTAAAATACCTACTTACATATACTCGTACGATGTATTCGCTCATCGACGAAGGGCGCCAGACTATACTTTTACCTCTATAACCTACCTAGGACATTGTGTCGTCGTTAATATCCGAATCTGAACTACCTTTTTTTTTTCACCTCGTATTAAAATACATATGTAATGTACTCGGTTACTTACAAATTATACCTACATACGTAAAAAGATGGATAATTACATCGTGTCTGGCATGTCCAAGTCGCACGAAACAGAGCTCAGCTAACGACAATGAGATTACATTACGATCGACGCATGCGGCCACACGATATCGACAGCGACATAACCGACGAGACATCCATTACCACCACCCCACTCTTCTAATAAATGCAGTATTTCAACATAGGCAAAGTACCTACGTATACGAGTACTTACTTAGTTACGCGGAAGAGAATGAATTTGAAAAAAAAACCTTCGATTTGCCTTTAATAAATTAAACGCTTTCGAAGGGAAACAATTCTCAAGGGTTTTGAATAAACGATAGTCCGGGTAGGATGCAAGGTAAATGTAGCATTAAATATGCCTACGTGTGTACTATGTAAATACTACATACCCACCGGCATAATATGGTAGAAAATGATTTTTTGGTATTGAACACGACAAAAACAGATCATAATTAAAAGTGAATGCTATTTTCGGATTTTGCATGCAATTTCATCTCATACAGATACGTCATACTAATATTTTAGGTAAATATTTTTTTATGCTTTGAAATTTTGGAAAAACAAATAAAGGTGAAAGGGAAAGTATGAATTCATTGAAAGGTCAAAATAATTAAAAATATATTTAAAAAAGGGAGAGAAAATCACTTAAATCACAAAGGGGAAATCTTTGAAAAACAAAAAAAAATAATTTTTTCAAAATTTAATTTCCACCGGTCCAAAGTTTGAAAAATCTTTAAAAAACGTTCATTTTTTGTATTTTTTCCCCCAAAGTAGTGGGTAAAAAAATCATTCAAAATTTCTTTCATCTATTCAAAAAAGGTAGAATTGGAAAAAAAATTTCAAAATTATTTAAAATATAATTTTACATTCAAAAAATTTTAAAATTTTCTAGCTTTCAAGGTGTAAAAACGATGAAAAAATCGTTCAAAAATTCACTTCACAGGTCAAAAAGAGCGAAAAGTTGAAAAAAAAGTATTAAAAAAATGATAAAATTTAAGAAATTTTGAAAGTAAAATGATGAAAAAATAATGCAAAAAATAATTTTATTATCGCTGAAAAAAAGGTTAATTTTTAGCCTGATTTTTTAAGTCATATTGTCAATGAAAAACAGGCTATTACATAATGGTGAGGAGGTGGGGGCAGGGGGAAGGGTAAATCAACAAAATTCCTTCAAAGGTCTTAAAAAACCATTACGATCGTTTATGGACACGTCGAATATTTATTTTTATTTTTTTTCTGCAACGAAAAATGATTTACTCAGCTCGATACCGACTACAATTGATCAAATTTGGGGAATAGGTTTCGATAGGCGGCGGTTTTGATATTCTGGAGTGAGAATCACCTTTGGTTAAAATTCAGCTGTACCTATATTTGGAGGAGGGGATGCTGAGGAGCTAAAATTACACAAAATATTCCGTTTTGAGTTGATCGATAGGCAGTTCAAAGTTGCATAACATTTCGAAAAATCAGCCTGCCAAGTCAAATAGTAGGAGGAGGGTTATGAGAATTTTTCCCCTTTATAACCTTGAAATAGGCCTGTTCCTTTGCTACATTCCCTACAAATTGAGCTAAGAAGCTGAAATTTGGTATGTACCATATATTTTGTAAGGGCTATAGATGTGTCTTTTGGGAACCTCGACTTTTTACTTATTGCACCCCCTCACAGCCTCAAAAATGTATTTTTTATCGAGTTTTCTTATTTTTTTAAGTTTGTTCATCGCATATCCCCCCCCCCCCCGGTTTTTTTATTTTTTTAAATTTTTTCACCCCCTCTCCCCCCCCCCCCCGGTCACCACCCAAAATGGTACTGAAAGTTGGAATTAGATATGTAGATTTATCACTCTTACCACTGTTTTAGAAGCGATGCTTTTTTCAAATCCAATAATTTTAATATTTCAAGGGCAATCTAGCTAATTTTTTTTTTCATTTTGGATGTAAAATAGCATGAAAAAGTAATTTAAAAAATTTTTTCTAAAATTCAATTCATAACTCAGAAATATAGTGAATAATTATTGAAAAACATTAAAATTTATTAAATTTTAACTTTCAAAATTCGATAAATTTCAAGTTTTTTTTTTGTTAATTCAACTTTATTTTTGAACCATGAATTAAAGTCCAACTCTTTTTTTTTTTCATTATTTTAGATGAAAACTATTAAAAATTAAAAATAATGAGTATTAAATAATTTTTTCATCATTTTATGTTTACAATTTGTAAAAATTTCCAACATTTCTAATCCAAGTATTTACTTTTAATATGTGAAATGATGAAAAAAATGTCATTTTAACATTTTCAAAAAAAAAAGTTCAAAAAAAGTCATGAAAAAAGGTGAATTCTTCCCATTTTGGGTAGGTATAGTTGCATAAAAAATCGTTCTAAAGTTATTCCACAACTCAAAAGGAAGAAGAAATTTTAAAAAAGTCATCAAAAAATGTTACAATTTATCAAAAATTATCACAAAATGCATTCAAAATGACAAAAAAAACTCCAAAAAATCTCAATTTTTAGTGTTCAAGATATAAAATGATGAAAGGGTATCATTTCACAGCCTAACAAACTTTAAAAATTTTCACCATAGTAAACTCAAAATTTTTAAAAATGCCTTCACACTAATTCTGACTTTTTGTTTAAACATTCGAACCAAACTCAACAAAGTACAAAAATCTATTAAAAATATCGCTTACGAATCGAATAAAGCTTTCAGTTCAATACCAGCCCTCCCCCTTTCCTGTAAAAAAACCTTCTTGTGTCATTCTGTCATTTCTTATGTATCGGAATCGATACTGATCATTAATATCATACAATAATCAATCCTGTAAAACACACAATGCTCATAGACAATAATTATTCTATATACCTCTCATCAACAAGTACACACACGTTTTCTCATTATCACGCACCGCCACCACCACCATCACCACCATCAACAACATCATCATCATCATAATCATCATCTCCATCAATACCACCACCATTTCCACTTCCACTGCTATACCACCACATCGATCACAGACAAATAACGCACACAGACACGTTCACGTGTTAATGTATTAGTATGCACATGCGAACGCGTAATCACTAGTTTGCGACTTGCAAAGTGATCGCGTATAGTTCGCAGCGCACCATCGAAGGCGAACCGAACAAGGTCACGATCAAGGCAGACGTACCAATACAAATGTTGCTATCACCAATACACAGTCATATTTATATACATTCATGTACATACGTCTGTTCCCTATAGCAAATATGTATATAGCAGATATACGAAGCATAGACAGACGCATCATCATTGCTCGTCCGGAGCACCTCCATTCTTCGCCGCGTCCAGTCATCGTTGTCGTCGTCATCATAGTCGGGTTGTCGCATGAGCAAAGCACACACACATCGTATCATCATCATCGGATCCAAATATACATATTAGCTAAAGCCAGCCAAGTGATTTTTTTCATCTCTGTTTAGCGACTTTGAAAATGCATCGTTTTCTAATTTCAACACACATATTAACGTCATCATTCGTCATATTATCTACACAGCACGTATAATTATGAGTACTTCTTGTCATCGAAACTGTCAACGTATGTATTTTCTACTTTTCGGCATTTCCGGCAACGAAGCGAACCGATGGTGGTGAAGTTTCGCAGATATGTACAGTAAAAGTACATAAAAAATGTGATTCATCGTTTCACGATCACGCGCAGACGTATGGGTCTGGTTCGCCGAAATATTTACTTAAATAACGTGGAGAAATGCCACGAGGTCATCAACAGCTGATCGATGAATTTTCGTATCACTTCGAAATTGTATATATCTATCTGTACTTAAAAGTATTTTTTGTGAAATCAAGGAAGACGATTCGAACAACTTCGTATTTTCCTCGAAATGGTAAAGACAACGTATAGTGGACCAGTCAGCCGAAGCTGAAAACAACTCCAAGGACGATTTGTAGCCTTGTCGAATAATGTGGAAATATATAGCTTCTCGGGTAGGTAGGTAGCTAACTAGATTTAGATACGTGGTGTTTTCCATTTTACTGATACCTTTGTTTAGCCTGATTTTCTACGTCATATTATCAATGAAAACCGGCAGCATATCAACAAAAAAAAAAAATTGTTTCGCGGTTCTAGAAGACTATTCAGACAATTTTTGGCCATGCCAGATATTTATTTTAATTTTAATTTTTTTCCCTCGAAACTACAAAATTATTTTCTCAGCTCGATACCGATCAAAATCGGTCAAATTTGGGCAGTAGGATTGGATTGAAGGTTGACTTGATATTTTTGAGTGCGGATGACCTTGGGTCAAAAATTAATTTCCGTCCAAATTTGGGGGAGGGGGTGCTGAGGAGCAAAAATACCAAAAATGGTTCCTTTTTGAGGCCAGTTGATGGAGAATCAAAAGTTATATCGTATATCCAAAAATCAGCCTTCTAGGTAAATTTAGAGGGGAAATATGAAGGTTTTTCCACTTTTTGACCTTGAAAAAGAACTCCTCCCCTCCGCTATATGTTCTCTAAATTGAGCTAAGAAGTTAAAATTTGGTACCTAAGCTTGGTAAGGGCAATAGGTGTGCTTTTTGAGAGGTTTGGCTTTCTCAGATTCATTGCTCCCCATTACAGCCTGAAAAGTGTAGTTTTTTGAGTCGGTTTTTGAATTTTGCCCTCGCATAACTCCCCTTCTGCTTGATCTAATTGGTTGAAATTTGGTATACAGATTTGGTATAGGTGTTAGATGCATCCTCTGGATCGGACATTTCGATATATTCACTTTTGTATTTTAAAACCGGTTACACAGTCAATTCGACTTTTCAAAATTCTACACTTGTGAATATCGTAGTAGGCTACCTGTTGGCACTTCCTGATCGAGGCATATTCATTTCACGGCAAAATAAAGGGTATCCGAGTAACGAGACATTTATTCATGACCGCATCATCGTCGTCGCTCGCGTCCTCAATCCTTCCTTATTGAAACCGCGACATTAAACATGGCCACCAATCAACGATAAATACCCTATCAAAGGTCATTCGAGATGAAAAAAAAAAAAAAAAATACATAATAATAAAATTCATATCGCACGTACCTACCTAGCTATACGTATACTTCCTAATGTATGCATAGATTACACCATATGTACATAGTAGGCTATGTCTAATACGATTGTGCGAGATAATTTCGTACAATTGTAAACAAAATAGGTGGAAAAATGGCTGAAAAAAATCCTCCAATATGTGACCTATCGCATTTCCATCGTCAAGGTACCTGTGTTACCTCCATCCATAACCCACTATCCATTTAGGTACAAATTATGTCCAAAACTAGTAAACCCCTCACCATACTCTCTACGTACCGTGCGTATAGTGTATTTACGAATATTGAGTGCCTGAAAATGACTCTAAATGGCGAAATTCAGGGTATAGTCGTATTCCAACTACCTATACCATACCCATCGCAAAATAATTCTACGCATTTCGTCGAGTGCACCACACAACCAATATTATCCTTTTTTTTTTCTTTCTTCCATAAAAACACATATTCAACCTATTTAACGACATAGATTCACGCTAGCAGACGACCACCAGTCATCACTTTGGTAAATGACTTACGACACGGTCATAAAAACCGAATCACGAGCCTCTGAGCATATACATTACAGGCAGACTTTACATATGTACGTTTACATACGCACGATGGAAACGGTTACGACGACGGCGAGCGGCGCGGCGCGCGGTACGGCGTAAACCGATGGTAATGAAAAATGACGCCCGCCGAAGGCGTCCGCGTCCCGTCCCGTCCCGTCCCAACTACCAACAGCAGCAAGCGAGACGAGTGCTAGAGAGAGAAAAAGATAGACAGACAGACAGGAGGCAAGGTTAATCACGCTATTATATGGCTCATAGTCTCGCAGACAAAATCCCATTCCGCCTCCCGCTCATCCATAGCTCATTCTTCACGCCAGGCCGGCCGCCGCTCGCTGCACTGCAAAGTGTTACTTTATCCGTGCCTATCAGAACGACCATCATTTACGACCATCTTTGCAATTGGAATAGAATACGAATAGCCGAGCAGCAAATAGGTGAACTGAATGATCTAGATTTCGATAACCTGCCACAGACGTCATAGAGTCGGAAAAAATGGCATTAGCATAGATGGGTAGTAAGGGGAGATACGAGTTTAATGGTACCGTTGGAAGCCTCCCTCCCTCCTCCCATCATTTCTCTATAGGTAGCGCTGTACAGGCATTAAAAAATGTAACAAATGTGCAAATCCAAAATTTCGATCCAATCATAAATCTAAATGGTAGACCTTGTGGGCGAAGAGTTTTCCCACATATTTTGTCATATATATATTTTGCCTATCTTCGTTATTGAAGGAGCGCCATTGGTTTGAATATTATGTGCGTCGTCAAATAATCATGATAGGCAAATTTTGCAAATAACCAAAAATGCTGCAAAAGTTGCCTACTAGTACAAGGTCCACTATTCAAAACAACGATTTGGACAAATTCATCATTCGAAATTTTACACTGGGATAAATGGGTCAATGTGAAATTCTGAAAATAAAAAATTAGTCCAAATCGTTGTTTTGAATAGTGGACCTTGTACTAGGCTACTTTTGCAGCATTTTTGGTCATTTACAAAATTTGCCTACCTTGAGTATTTGAAGGGGCTTATACAATTCAAACGAAAGCTGCCCCTTCAATAATGAAGATAGACAAAATATGCATATGACATAATTTGTAGGAAAAATTTTTGTCTACAAAGTCTGCCATTCAAGTTGATGAATAGATTGAAATTTTGAAATTACTCATTTGTTCAATTTTTAGATACCGGCATAGGGCTACCTACGGGGAAAAGGGGGGGGGGGCTTCGAGCGATACCATTCAACACGTATCACTTCATACTACAAGATCATCTATGCTAATGCCATTTCTTAACTTGAAGGATGCCTATGGTAGGATAAGATTTAAGATTTGCCATAGAAGGAACGAATAGGTAGAGATACTCGACTGCTAGCACTGGAATTGGAGTTGACAAAGTTCGAAATAAATTTCTCTTTTTTCTTCAATGGGATTTACAGAGCAAAATATCACCGACTATCAGCACAATTTATACTATAAAAAAAAATGTCCAAATTTTTTTTGTCAGGTCTCATCAAATACAAAACTAAGGATCGCTATGAGGAACCTCCTCCAAACCAAGATCTCTTCTAGCCTGAAAAAAATGCCCAATCCTTTGAGTGAAATTCAGCTCCTTCGTACAGTTTGATTCGTGAAAAAATTCCGAACATAATTTTCGTAGGGAACACGAAGGTGGAAAATTTCACCCGATAAACTTCACACTTGGGTACCATTGATTCGACACTTTAACGACAGGTATGACATTCGCCATAATACCGTACCATATGCACATACTGTACGTACTGTATATCGCGATAGCGCAGCGGGAAGGAGCGGTGATCGGGCGCAGGCGCCTTCGCGTTCGTATTTGCCATTATTTGAAAATTTTTTCAAGGGTAAGACCATTCAACGCGTCTAGCGTAGCGTCAAGTTTTTCATAAAACGTGTGCTGTTTGCAACCGATGAATGACGTAACGATTTTTTTTTTCCTTCAATTTGTCTTCCTTTCTCTGCCTGCGATTCTATTCCGCTGCTCCACTTCGTATCTTCTGCCCGCTATGCCATCTTCAACAACGTCGCGTCGCGTCGCCCATTTGCACACATACAACAACAGTACGTCCACATACACGTACCAGTGCCTACATCATACATAAACCATATGCGCGCCGCGACGCGACGTATTACGCGTAAAAATGACGTAATGACTGTCAATTGACGCACAACCTCGCCACCCTCCTGCCTTCGTATTCTAATTCATTTCAAAGACGCGATAATAGATTTTTCGCGGGCGCTAATTTCGCTCAAACGTCGACACACATCGATTATTATCGAAAAATGGCGACTACTGTTGGGGATTGGTGGATGGCTGATGGTTGGGTCGTCGCGTTGATTCGTAATTACCAACGTATTATTTTTCTTCGAAAAATCCCTCCGCCGTATACTATGATGTGCGTGTGTGTCCTTCGTCGTCGTCCTACATGTTTTCCATCCCCTTCTCACCGCTCTCCCCTTTCAATGTACATACTGCGTCTATGTATTTTACGTAATTTTCAATTTATGGCTCGACGTCACGCTGCCATACCACACCGAACCGAACCGAATCCATATCTACGTAGTCCCTGGCTGCCTATGGATGGCCCTGTTTTGGCAACAAGTGCCATCATTTTAGTACAGTTTCATGTCTATATTGCCTTTGCTACTGCCCTGCCATTCTTTACCCTCAATTTTTTATTAACCTTTTCTTTTTTTTTGGTTCACCTTCGGGAGTAAGTTAAGTTTTCAATTTTTTTTTAAAAGGTAAAATGAAACATATCGATCGTAGCATTTTTTTTTTTTTCATTTTTATTCGTATAATAATAAAACGACATTGACATTCTTTTCAGCCTTCGCCACCGCGTCTCTGTCACTTCTGGCTCAAGGCATCATTCGGCGGCCTTTTCATTTCAGCCGTCGCAGTCGTCGATCAATTGAATGGTATTAAATTACTTCTGTGTGTTGGCGATGGGGAGGGGATGTGGCCGTTTTTTAAGATCGAAATGTTCAAATTTTTATTCAAAAGCTCGAAATTCATCTCATGGCTTTTGGAACTTATTTAAATAGTTGAAGTCTGTTTCAGGGTCCAACAGGATATTTCTTTTTGGAATATCAAGATGTATATTTTTCTTTCACCTAAGACTAAAATCATTTACTCTGCTCGTTATAGAGTAAATTTGCTAAAATTCGTACAAAGGGCTTAGATTGACGATGGAGTAGATATACTTATGAGTGAGCATGACCTTGGATCAAAATTCAGTCATGTCCAAATGGGGGGGGGGGGGGGTGCTGAGAGGCAAAGTACACATAAACTGTTTGTTTTTGAACCAAACGATGGAGCATCAAAAGTTGAACAAAATATCCAAAAAACAGCTTTCTACGTCAGTCGGTAGGCGAGATATAGCGATTTCTCTTATTTCTGGCCTTGAAAAATGGCAGTTCTACGCATATCTCCTCTCCAAATTGAGACAGGGGGTTAAAATTTGGCAAGCCGATTTAACAGGTACTCTAGACGTGCACTTAGGGGTTTTTAACTGTTCAACCCCCCCCCCCCTTGTACAATTTCAAAATTATAGCTTTTTGGTTGGTTTTTGTAGGTTTTCAAACTTGTTCCACACACACACACCTCCTCTTCAAATTGAGCAGGGAGGTTGAAATTTGGTACGCGGATTAATAGATGGGTCTTTTGAGGATTTCAACTATTCGCTCCAAAATTAACCACTATCTCGACCAGTGATTGAGAAAAAGTAAGGCATTATGATGTTTTAGCCCCTGGACTCGTGTCATCATTCAGCTAAGCATCAAGGCGAAGCGTTAAAAATTCTACTAAGATCATATAAATATGAAAATTTGCGCAGAAAAAAAAATAAAAAACCACAATCTTGAACCAATCCAGAAGGAATTGAATAAACGAGCTAGCAGAAATGATTTTGCACTTTTTTGCCCTTGAAAAATCAATTGAACACACCATAGTTCCTTCTAATCAACAAAGGAAGCTGAAATTTTTCAATTTACAACAATAAAGAAGACGTCCAACTGTACAAAATACATCATACTGCCACACAAGTCATCTACTAATGGAGGCGAATTTTTACGTGCCCGCTGGTAGCTCCACTTTCCCCTACAGGTGGCGCTGTATAGGCATTTAAAAATTGAACAAATGAGTAATTTCAAAATTTCGATCCAATAATTAATTCAAGTGGCGGACCTTGTGGACAACGAGTTTTCCTACAAATTTTGTCATTTGCATACTTAGGCTATCTACGTTATCGAAGGGGCAGAATTCGTTTGAATTTCATGGCCCCCTTCAAATAATCAAAATAGGCAAATTTTGTACATAATCAAAAATGCTGCAAAAGTTGCGTACTAATTGGGTTCACTATTCGAAACCAAGATTTGGCTAATTCTTCGTTTTTAAAATCTTATCGGGAGGGGGGGGGGGAAAGAGTAGTTACGACAATGTGAAATTTTGAAAACTAAAAATTTGTCCAAATCTTATTTTTGAATAGTGGACTTTGTTGTGTGCAACTTTTACAATATTTATTATTCGAAAGGGCTCATGGGATTCAAACGAATGTTGCCCCTTCAATAACGTAGATAGGCGAAATATGTATATGACAAAATTTGTAGGAATAATTTTTGTCTACAAAGTCCGTCGCTTGGATTAATGATTAAATCAAAATTTTGAAATCGTTTGTGTTCAATTTTCCGATGGCTGTACAGCATCAGCTTTGAAGAAAAGTGAGGCATCGATCGAGTACGTTGAATTCGCCTCTGTGTGCACCATAGATCTATACTAATATCTATCCTAATTTTCATTACTTCTGAGACAGAAAGAGCTTTAACGTAAATCCGTAAAAAAATTAATTTTTTTCGAATCAAATTCCATACACGTACTTTTTCTTTTCTCAGTTTAGCACCAAAGCGAACATATGTACTGCTTTAAAATCCCTACCAAGACAAAACGAATCTAAAACACACACACTAAAACACCCTTTTTACACGTTATTTTTACCATATGCTTGAATATCACAACGTCGAATCGTCGCATCGCACAGCACCTCAAAAAAACCTACACCTCTTGAGAAGGAAAAAAAACCTCCAAATCGAGTCGGTTACAAAATATGCCCATTAATCATCTCAGACGTAGCCGTTTGATAAATCTGATACCGTACCGCTATTCGTATACCCTCGGGTTTCAGAACTGCAACGATCGCGATCGTGTACCTCAAACAATCTGCGAAATTCCATCGCACGACCAAAAAATACCTAGACCTGTACAGAGAGAGAGAGATCCCGCCGTAGTACATTTCTAGTCTCGCCCCATCCATACTCCAGTCGAATATCAGCATCTTGCATTAGTTGCAGCAGCTGGCCAAACTCGTGCATA
Source organism: Ferrisia virgata (assembly GCA_900060175.1). Taxonomy (NCBI): domain Eukaryota; kingdom Metazoa; phylum Arthropoda; class Insecta; order Hemiptera; family Pseudococcidae; genus Ferrisia; species Ferrisia virgata. The sequence goes on from FIZR01008348.1 coordinate 37,387, forward strand.
TACGAGACACCACCTGCTAGCAAATGGCACATCACACAAACACACACACACGAAGACATACACAAATGTACATTGCTGAAGGCTTAACCATCATCATTATCAACATCAGCAATATATTGCATCCTAGACAAAGATCTGCACTTGTTCCTCCTAGACCTACTTATCACTTGGGTAAAATTACTATTGACGAAATATAAGTTATGTTGGGAAAAAAATAAAGCTTCTGCTTCACGCAACTAACTGTAATTCGACGCATGGTTCGCATACACACGAAAAAATACTACAAGCTGCTTTAGGCATGCAACATCGCAACGAACCTTTTTTTTTTTTTTAATATTGACAGCCACGAAATAAATAATAAAAAAAAAAAAAACGAATAACGTAAAACCGGACCAGCCTGATTTACCAGAAGTTGAAGAATTATATTACGTACATCGGGCCAATAAACCAGCCGGCCACACGGTGAACTTTTCTTATAATTTAAATATAGCCGAGTAACGATGCCGAAGGGCAGCAGCACGCGCCAATTGGCCAGTCTCATTTTTTTCCCATAATGGTAATAGTATATACGGACATCGATCAGCTAACGAGAAGCTAAACGTACGTCGAAGCCAGATCGGGGCGTTAATTGCGGCACATTTAAATGGTTACACGACGATTGGCCATTAATAAGAGTACATAGACATACGTATATAAAATTAGGACATAAATATAACACATGTTTGATGGCCTAGTTTAGTATCAAAAATAAAAATTTATATACATATCGTAAAGCTTTATCAGCGACCGACAAATATGTTTGTGTTGTAAAGCAAAGGTATCGTTCGTATACAGACATATTCGACCCCATATTCTACCCAATGACGTTTTATATATTTCATACCCAGAAACATCTACATAGCTCCCTTTGCATCGTATAACATGGTTGCCCCAGCGAAAGCATCTTTTACTTAACAACCGAAAGGTTTTCAAAATGTACGAAGCATTATGCGTATACTTATGTAAACGTTGAAGTTGCTGTTAATGTCGACACGACGACGACGATAATTTAACCTAAATTTTATATTCGCGCATTTTCGCGCGTGCGCGCATAATATTCGACTCGTAATTAGGGCGATCGTCGTATTATTGCCCATAAAGATAAAAAGAAGAAAAATTCGCCATTTCGCGAGGACGACGACGACCACGACGACCACTACGACCCGACGACGCGACTTCAAGACTACCTGCCTACCTATAACAACCGTGTTTGCAAATCAATGGTTCATTTAGTTGACCGTAATAGTGGTCATTGTAATCAGCTCATTTGATTGGCCTTTATACCCTTTTTTCGTCGTAGTAGTATTTGATATTACAACGATATAACTAGATCAACACATACATACGAAGTATACACGTTTCGAGAGTAGTTTTTGAAAAGAAAAACATACAATTTGGACTTGATTACGAAACAAAGGATCATTTTTCTTTCTAACATTAAGATGGACCTTTTGTAATAACATCTCCTTATTAGGGAGATGGTTTAGTGATGTTTACGAAAACGATGAATGTGAATTATAAATCATGTAAGAATACTCGATTGAATCTACTAATAGTACGAAATGTATCGAAGATAAATTAAGGACTTCTTCCCCCTCCCTCCCCTCTTCTAAAAAAATCACGTTTTCCAAAAATTTGATAATGAACTACTAAAACATACGTCAAAACTTACTTCACACGAACATTCCTTACTCCAGCCAATAAAACACGATCTGAATTTGGTTTTCGATTCTCCACCGCAGATGATTGATGCTGAGGATACATTTCAATCAACGTATATATATACCTATGTAACGATCTCACCAAAACAACACCAACAGTCCGCGGATTTCTTTGCTGTTTTTTTTTTTCTCGAATTACTAATACGAATCTGACAACCAACGTTAGGACAAAAGTTCATCCATTCACCACACCGAACAACAAAACTCGTAAAAAACGAACCACTCGACGTACTTACCGAGTACGTTTACGTAAAGCTCGAGGTAAGGTGAAAAAAAAATATTACCGATTGGACGTCGCGACTCACGTTCTACTCGTAATATTTTACTCTTAATCAGCACTTGGTAAATCTCGCATAATAATAATACGAGGTTCGTTCGGAATATCGCGCGATTATTTTCATAACTAGGTCGTCCTATCTGTTCCGAGGACTTTTACGAATGAAAATAGGTTACAGCGAATGCATTAAAAGAGATGGATTAGACGTCGTCGTCATAAACTACGACGACGAACGACGACGACGATGGTGATGGCGATGGTGATGGTGGCAGTGGCGGTGGTTACGACGACGGCGACGACGCTTACTCTACTTATCTGGTTTCGAACCTCTGCGAAGGAGAATGCGGTGAAGAGGTGAAACTAGCTTCGATCTATCGTATTGTACATATACATTTATACATATGTCACCACTACCACCTAATGCATATATGTAGGTAGGTACTACAACCTCCACATCATTCATCGAATACTACTACTCTCTTGTGTACATCGAACTCTCCAGTATGGGGCCAAAAGAGTGCACTCAATATGATCCGTCTCTGTTTGATGTGGATCAAGTACAAACACATCTACACATAAATGTATATGCCTATTGCCTATATCTTTACCTTCGGCTAACAAGTGTATGTGTTTTACAATTTCGCCCAGTTAACCACTCTCGATCGGTTTGAGGTCAAGAAAAAAGAAAGAGATGGTAAAATAATGAATTAAAAATTACGCCAAGATTTTTTTTTTTTTTATTTCAAAAATAACGTTATATGCGGCACATGGAGATGCCAGTTCAATAGTTTAGGGAAGAAATGAACTCACCCTATTTCATCTCAAGATAATATTCACAGTACCTGAGCCAATAAAAACGTCGTTGGATACCTAATTTTGTTAGAAATATTTCATACAAACGAAATCATTTTCGATCTCTTTATTTCATGATCTAAGTCGAAGATACCGTATAAAATTTCAATAGATCGATTATTCAAAAAAAATTTATTAAACATTGGAGGAGACTATTTTCCTTAATATTTCACTTCATTGGAGCCGAATATAATCTTTACCTTTTCATTACTTTAATCACACACAAACTCATTTCGATGGAAATGTCGTTGATGAAAACAATCTTAATAATCAAAACATAATTCCTTCAAACGAAATTTCGAAGCCTTTTTGAACATTTGTAAATTTACATTTGCAAAGCTCAGAAAATTTCAGCGTAAAGTAATAAAAAATACATTTTTCAACAAGCAAAACATTATTCATGTAGGAAGGGGAAGGGCGAGGGGGAAGATTTCAACCGAGTTTTTTCACTAGTTCAAAGAAAGTATAGAAAAACGAGAACGCTGAAATGGTTCTGGTGAGAATTTTTGACAAAATTAAGCAGGTGAATCGGTTTCTTAACATTCACGAGAAATTTTGCAAACCCTTCATCACTACTGGTTTTCAACAAAATTGTTCTTAAAAAAATATTAAACAGAAAATTTTTATTCCTTGTGATGGCTCTCTATGGAAAAAATGAAACATCTTACACCACCATTTTCGCCTTAAAATTATCATTTTCGAGCTTCAACGATTTCTACAAAAATTTTCTTCGACTTCTACATTCAGCATTACTTTTTTCAAGATCGGGAGGGGGAAGGAGGCTTATTACAATGAAAAATTCAGGGAAATATGAAACAATTCTTTCCTTTATCGAGAGTAATAAGATTTTTTTTTAATTTTATGCAACTACATTTATATTAGGTATCACTTTATAAAAAAATTGACAATTTTCTCGAAAACCTCCACTTCCTACTCACCTCCTAGCCAACTATGATTATATTTTTTGAAATCAGTTTTTACCTTATTTTGCAAAGAACAAGGGTTTTCGATGTATTTTGGATCACCAAATTAACACAGTTTTTGCAAAAATTGTACTTCGGTGTTCTGTGGTCGAACATAAAAAAAACTGGATCCAAAGGGTGGGTATCCACTGATTTCCTTTAGATGAATTTTGGTCGAAACTGATGTTACCAAATCAGTATCCAGATTAAATGTAAGAGCCCTCCAAAGGGGACAGGCAAAAGCAAAAGGCAATGGGCAAAAAAATAATCCAAATAGTACACCATTGGTTATTGAAAATTTTTCAAATTCTACAAAATTTTCAACAGTCCAGCTGAAGCTAATTTTGATAATTATTTTATCCGTTGCTTTTTGCTTTTATCCGGTCATTGTAGGAGGGCCCAAACGGATCAATACGCGGGGAGGGGGGTTAAGGGGGTTGAAATCCTTCTCTCTTCTTGACACACAAAAATTTAATGTTCTTAGGAAATATAAGAGCTGTCAAACCCAAAAAATTCTACTTTTTTACATAAAGGCATTAAATGTTAGCATTTGCGAGCATTGAAAATTTAAATTCAGCTCTGAGGGGGTCTCTTGAACCATTGGTACGATTTAAAAAACCCTAAAACACCCCCCCTCCGGAAAAAATCCATTATAACGTTTAGTTGAGGGAAATTGAGAAAATATTATACGTACATAGAAGAGGATCGAATGGGTCTGAGCGAAAAATTACCCTGCTTCTCTCTTATCTTCCCTTCAATTATTCAATAAAAATTCTATCAAATAAACGAACGATTTAATGCAAAAAAAAAATTCTATTGACGCGACACATCTGTCAGCTCATTCTGTCCATTTACCAACGTTTTATTAATTTGGCCGATCGCTTCAATTACCAACAACACATACAGACTTCAGCAAATCAATCGATTTGCGCTAATTTCCCAATGGATAATTTCACCTTTTACATTCGAAAGAGAGGGAGAGACGTAGATATTGACAGGGGAAAAAAGAGAAAAAAATCTCGAGTAAAACCTCGAAGGCCTTACGTATTCGGTCTGTTTTAACGTGTACATACGCTCTCTCTCGTGCTCGCTCTCTTTTTCTGTTACTCATTCAGTTTACTTCTCTCGTGTCACCTACTAACCCACTAGAGAAAACGTCCATTATTCCAATACGGCCTCTCTTATTCCGTCATTTAAATAATAATACGATTAGATTTTAACCTTCGTGTACACTATATACGCGTGTAATGACCAAGCGTCCGATTCGAAACCTATATCTAACCTACGTACATATTTCTTCCTTTTACTGCTACATTTAACAATGGAGTCGACCAACGACCAATGTTTCAAGAAGAGATGACCTCTTCGTATCTATCACTGTGGTGGCTTGCCGCCTTTTGATGCACACTTCCAGCCACAGTACATAGATGAATTTCTATCGTGATTCACTCGCGTTAATTAATAATTTACTCGGATAGAATAGCTACATTACGTATAAATAATGCTCCATCTTCTCTGATTGCTTTCACATTCACTAGAAATCTTTTTTTTTTTAAATAGATACTTTTATTGGAAGAGTACATCCGGTATATAGAAGAGTACATGTATTAGCATAGAAGTGAGTTCAATGGTATCGCTTGAAGCCTTCCCCCTTTTCCTCATAGGTAGCGTTGTACAAGCATCTAAAAATATCACAAATGAGAAATATCAAAATTTCAAACCAATTATACACGCAATTGGCAAACCTTGTAGATAAAGAGTTTTTCTGAAAAATTTTGTCGTGTACACATTTTGCCTATCTTCGTTATTGAAGGGGAAGCATTCGTTTGAATTTCACGAGACCCTTCGAATAATCAAAATAAACAAATTTCGTATACAAGCAAAAATGTTGCAAAAGTTACCTACTACAAAATCCATTAATCAAAGCCAGATTTGGACAAGTTTTTGGTTTTCAACATTTTACATTGCCCCTACTACCCCATGTAAAATTTTGAGAATAAAAAATTTATCCGAATCGTGGCTTTGAATAGCGGACCTTGTAGTTGGCAACTTTTACAACATTTTTGGTTATATACAAAATTTGCCTATCTTGATTATTTGAAGGGGCTTATAAAATTCGAAAGGATGCTACCCCTTCAATATCGAAGATAGGTAAAATGTGTATATGACAAAATTTGTGGGAAAACTCGTTGTCTACAAGGTTCACTAATTAGATTGATGATTGGATCTAAATTTCGATACTGTTCAGTTGTCATATTTTTAGATGCCTGTACAGCGTTACCTATGAGGAAGGGGGGGGACTCCAAGTGGTACCATTGAACTCGCATCAGCCTGTATTACACATACATGCTTATTGCCATTTCTCAACTCAATAACGTCTGCGGCAGTATAACGGTAATACATACACATCACGTTGCACAGACGAACAGAACGTGGAAATTTTTCATACCTGTTCAAAAATAAACCCCTCACTTTGATTCTACACCAATCGATACAAAACCACTATATTCGCGAGGGCAGAACAAAACCACGGTTGAAATTCGATCCAGCTTACCCAAAAAATACGTATACACTGATGTAAGCACATCGTGGTGTAATATCCCAAAATACGTACACGTATTTATTAAAGAAAAAACAACAACAACAAAACTCGACAAGCAGACAAAATCTACCTGTTTTTTCAAAAAAAAAAAAAAAAAAAAAAAAAAAGGTACTTTAATACTTACTATACTTTTTAAATCTACCTGCCAAATTGAAAAGAAGAATCGAAGGACGCTTTTTTTCCCTCTTCGACCTCACCCTCTTCACACCGGTGTACTACTCGTCGTCGCCTATCTCTATATCGCTTATATAATAAAAGATAATGCTTTTGTGTACGTGCATACCCATTACACACATACACACGCACACAAAGCCAACAATGGAATACAATTTATCCCTCCGCTTTGTCATTTTTCCCCTCCACGTCTTCTTATTATTTTAAAAAGGTAACCTTCGAAAATCAAAGTCGTCCAGAGCGCCTATGTCTACACACGATGCTGCTCTTCTCGCATCCATCCGCCATCCGCGCCCGCGATAAAAGAAGATGGCAATGCTTTGTCCTAGAATATCTATTCGACGATAATACTACTACATATAGACTGCAGCCGCCGTCACTACAGAATTTACCCAATAAAATATCTACACCATATGTACATACACGACGTACTACATACGTCTAGTCTACGACGTCCCTAGATCTTTGTCAACCACATCTTAACATTCTATAAATCACTGTACATAAGATAAAGATAGGCCTATTCTCCAAGTACACGCTACACACACACAAACACACACACTCTGATCTGTACAGAGAAAAAACAATCTGGACAATACCACAGTATCATAAGTGGTCAACATTTAATTCAAATTCAACTTGGATGGAACCTATGCAACTACGTGTTCATTTTGGGTTTCCTTATTACACCTAAACCTCCTCCCCCACACATATTAGTATCACGTAAAAATGGTAATCGATTAACATTGCTAATCTTTCACTCTTAAGACTGAGTACACGTACATTACGAATAACCTTTCAAAGCGGTAATAAAACTTTATCATAATATTCCGATGATATCTTGTCGAAGCCCTTGAAAAATTCGCTCATCGTCGTCGTCGTATTATTTTTTTTTTCATTTTCAAAAACTTATGCGCCACACCATCGATGAAATCAGAAACATGATAACGAGCTATCGAGATAAAAAGGAAAGGAAGTGTTCGGGAAAAAAAAATCAAACTGCAACCAGAACCAGACAACCTGAAAAAAAAAAAAACTCGAACATTCGCGATAACGTTGTCCAACACATGGTCACGTTATTGATGGCGACTCTTATCTAAGGCACTTCCCACTTTTCGAAAAAAAATTTCCCCCGATAGTACAACTTCACCATTACATAGTGAGGTTTATTTCTTGGTAGTGAAACGTACGTATTTTCGAATAACGTCATTGAGAATATTTCGCGAATTTTCCATACCTGGCTAAAAGTAGAAGTACCAGCGAAAAAAAATTCCCGGACGTGATTCTTGGCTACACGTAGAATTACTAATAAGAGCTTACTTTATCTCGTAATGCGATAAGAGTACGTGAAAAAAATAAGAAAATAAATATACCGAATGACAAAATTTATACTTATGTGGATGAAAAATCAAGGGAAAAAAATCGGTTGATCTTTCAACACTATTACACGTGACGTCATCAGGATTCATTCATGTCGTGCCATCAATTTTAATCAAACAATTCCACGTATTGATGAGAAAAATTTGAAATTTTTCATCATAAATGTTCCCTATGTTTTATTCTGGAAATTCGTTGTCGTGGTTCTTTGAAAAATAAATACGTAAGAAATTTATCTAGTTATGAGCATCTTCCTAATTGTAAGCACCTATTATGCTTTTACTCGCGAATCTGAACATGTACCTATAACAGTATAGTAGATGACTCATGCATTTAGATATTAAATCAGAGAGATGAACCACACGTAAAATAACGAATTGGCAACATTAAGACTATTCAGACCGTTTTTTTTTCTTCTCGCGAGATCTAACTTGGTGTTTTTTTTAAAACAGTCATTTTTATCTTCTATAATTTAAAATTATATTATCAAATTTTCATTTTTCTTCCTAATAATTTTAACTAATTTTTCGACTCAAACAATTGATAGATGCGAAGTTGGCTAATTTTAAATTTCATAATTATTTTTACCTTCCTTTCTTTGTCGTCTCAAGAGTCTTTCTGAGACTGTAGTACAACCCAGGTAAAAATAGATTATTTTGATTTATACGAAAAGAAGGGAGAAGGAAAAGAGGCGATCAAATAAAAATTTCAAAAAGTTGAAAAATTTATCAAATTAATAGTATTATGATACCAGTAAACAGAAATTTCCAAACGTTGTTGGGGAATAGTCCTTCTGTTAAAAAATTCTGGCTCCTTCCGAGCCCTTCTTCCCCGTTCCTCAATTTCATAAACATTTTCCATTTCATTTTATAAAATTTCCCAATCTTCATTTTAAATTAGCAAAAATTTGACTTTTTTTAAAGATTGGACATTAAAATTATTTTTTTCAATATTCAACATTACCAGAAAAGATTAGAAGGGGTAATTGTTTGTATTCATGGTACATTTAATTCAAATTTAGGGCCAATACTCTTGAAGATCAGAATTTTACTCCATGAAATTAGGAATACCTAATATTGTTCTTGAAACTTGGAAAAATACATAATTTTTTTAAATTTTAACTACAATAAATTTCAGAGGTACTTATAATTTGCTATACATTCCAAAATCGTTTTTTTTTTTCTATTTCTATGTTAAATTGGATGCAGAATCCTATTAAACTATTGTCAATATTTCGTGTGGGTTAAAAGTAGCTGATAACTCAAATATCTCTAGAAGAAAACGATTTAAAATTTTTTTTGCTTGAAAATCAGCAATGCTTAAATCACTCAGAAAAACGGTTTATAACGAAGAAAGATAGTGAGTAAATTATAAATTTCCAAATTTTAAAAATTTTTGACAGTCTAATTTACTCCTTTCATTTAACGAATCTGGAAAGACCACATTATAGATTAGGTCTTCTCTGACAAAAAAATTTGCTGAATGTAGAGGCCCTTTCAATATGAGCTGGCACAAACATGAAAAAAAAAGGAATTCAAACACTTTAAACGCCTTTTTTCAAAAATCAACTTTCTGGGCATTGCACCCTTTCCGTATTCGCCGTCAAATATACTCAATTTTTGAGGGGTTAAATGCGAAAAAATTGACCTTTCTATACCAGCTGGCACTTGAAGAAAATTTCATATGTCACTCACCATTCAGAGAATGAGCCTTTAAGAAATTCTTGCCTAAGCTACTGTAGAAAACAAATAAATAAATTCCATCTTCTGATAGATCAATTTTGAAAAAAAATATAACCTGAAAATTCGACTGTTTGTAATCGACAATACTGATCAAAAAACGTAAATTTAGTTCACTTACTACTGGAAAATCATAATGTATTCAAATCAAGCATATCCGAAACCCTGGTACTTACCTAAAACAAAATAAAAAAAAAATTACAAATTAATAAATCACATTGAAAAAATAATATATTTAAATAGACACAAAAAGTACACTAAAAAATACACTCAGCTTCTACTCCAACTAACCAATATTTGTTTTTAAACAGAGAGACCCATTAAACACGTCCCAACACAATAATACCCTACAGTAAAATTACTCCAAAAAAAAAAAAAAGACTCTCTTCAACAGTAGACTATTTTTTCACACCCAATTTCTAAAAACTTTCTATTCAGTCTTGAGACACTCAAAAGACCTTTTTCATTATACCCCAGAGAAAGAATAAACCACATCATATACATATGTCTTCATTCGGTCCCCATTCTTTGGCAGTATTTATTATCTATAAACATACCACATTAATTTATACCATCCATTATCGGTACATCTCGAGAGAGAGAGAGAGAGAGAAAGAAAAAAGAATACAAAATAGATAAAATGAACAACCAAACAGGAAAAATCTACAAATACCAAATGCGAAGAAAAAACGCATTTTACCAGCCAAATACGTAATCTGCTTTCAGTTTTTTAACAAGACAAACATCTGGGCTTTTTTTACGTTATTTCACACAAAGACAAACACATTTTTATACAAAATGTACCTATTTTAACCTGACTCAAATCTAATACCGGTAATTTCGTTAATCTCTATTTGCTTCAATTACGTAGATACCTTGGCTTTAGAAAATTTTCCCAAATCCCCCGCGAAGACTACAAAAACTTCGCACGTGTACACCACGCTTACGTTATCTCCAAATCTAACATATCTTTCTCCAACACTCTCCTCCTCCCTTCAGATGCACCAATCATACCAGTCCGTTACTCATTTGCCAATTTAATCGCGCAGTATGTACGCAAGGTACATTTAAATACACGTGATTTGGAACGTAGAAGGTAAACCATACGTGTACTTGGTACCTGATACTCGCTACAGCAAAATTATAAACTCGGCATATCGGAAGAAGAAAAATTGAAAAAAAAATTTGCCATTTGTTCTTATCAGTTAAGTTTGCATTACCACTACCACTACCACTGCCACGACCACCACATCGACAGTAGCAACGGCCAGTTTATCAATCTAGATACATACGCACACACACACACACATATTTATTCTACACCGTTGACGTAAGTATTTCGACGAAGGTCAACGCCAAACCATTTCATGTTGAGGTAATAACCATTACCTTGTACAATATCGCTGCTTCTTTTCCGCTTATAATAATAATGATGCGTACCGAAACCACCTACGTATGCAGCCCTTCGTAAATTCTCTACCAGAAAACAACGATCAAAAAAAAAACAAAAAAAAAACTGCAACACACGAAATCTTCTCATTACACTATACAAATACTGTTTTAATTTCATACCATATTGTTTCAAGGTTTCACTATTTCAAAAAAAAAAAAAAAAAAATCGTACGTAGGTAGGGAGGTTGATAGATCTTGGTCGATCAAGAAAAGCAGGTATCGATGACATAAGATAACACACGACATAGGGAAAGGTACACGAAGGCAAAAAAAACACCACTACCGTCATTAAAACATACGCCTGAAATGCTGTGCATGCTGCTGTACCAATCTAGTGACAAACCAAGAGCATAAAGTACCAGGTATACGAGTATATCTTAATACCTTCTCCCAGCTTACTTCAACACACAACATAGTACCATTCTATTCCATTCCATTCGAATACGAAAAACCTTGGATTTTTAGACCTCCAGACAGCGCACAGAGCATCTTAAATATGCCGCCTCCGGATACAGCACTCGAGAGGTACAGAAGGAAGGAAAAAAAAAAGAAAAAGAAAAACAGCAGCCATAGCCACCACGTTACACACACTTACGAGAACCGTTAATGAAACACAAGGACCAGTTTATCGTGCATCATCATCATTACTTCTTCGTTTCTTCAGCCCCCTTTACAGGTAAGTTGAATTTTCACTTTTTTTTCGAACCGTTCGTTCGATGATTTCAACCCTTCAAAATATAGTCGCATCCTAATTTCAGGTACGTTGTGGAAAAGAAACACCCTTCTAGGTAAACCACTGATGTAAGTAGAGGTACCTAGCTATGTACTATCTACCTACACACGTAATACCCTATGCACATGGTAGGAATTTTTTTTTTTTTGGCAAACGTGTTCGAAAAAATTTACAGCCACGTTGAAAACTACGCCTTTAAATTTTTAGGAAGCCGTTTACAACGCAATGGTGTGTATATATATATACATGGATAATATTTGTTTGTACATGTAATGTAATTTCCATTATAATTTTTTTTTCTCTTTTCTAATAATTTCAATGTCAAATCCGCCGAACACCGTATGCCCTTTTCAAGGTATTTAAATATTACTCGACGCACACACACACACACACATTATACATACATCAACATACTACGCCAGCCAGCAAGTTTATATATGTACAAGCGCGCGCAGCTTTGTACGTACTATTACATTTACACATATTGTACGTACACGTAGTACTACATGGTTGTTCAAAAATACTACACATACTGTACATACTTGTAACGATATTTAAATATGTACACTGTACGTGTATATACGATGCATCTGGGTCTCAATGTTACCACAAGTATACCAACAGTGTATCATATCGTACTACAAGGTACGTCTAAGTACATACGATCAAAAAAAAAAAAAAAAAAATTCGCGAAAAAAAAAACAACACAGGAGATAACCGAAAAATCATTTCCGCCAACGTGTTTCCTTTTATCTTATTTTTGAGGGGTATCGACGATAATTTGAAAGGGGTAATGGAGGTAGGAGGCTACGATAGTTGGCTAGTACAATCAGCGTTGCCATATTTGATGAAGGTAAAATGGCCAATTCGCAAAATTGATCACTTTTTTTGGGGTGCCTATCAGAGCACAATGCGCTTCGAAATTCGAAAAAAAAAAACTCACTAAAAGTTGAACTTTTTGACTTTAGGAAATTATAATAATTACAATTTATATTTTTCGTCAATTTTTTTTGAGAATAGAACGTTTTGGAGAGCTTTGACAACTCAGAAATAGGCTTGAAAAATGGTAACACTAACATCACATTTGATTGAAGAAGAAATCTCAAATCATTCTGCCTTTATTTTTGGGCGATTTTCAGCAACCTGAAGTCGTCGTCCGTTTTGCAATAAATCGTCCAACCTGGCAACACTGAGGAGTATACAATATGTAAAAGGGAAGTAAAAGTACGTAGTTCACTTTTCCGGAGCATACGAGCTATTTTTCCTACTCTTGCGCCGACACGTTTACACGTTTTGTACGTATTATTGAAATAACAAAAATCTAATTAGGTTATCTCATCTCCGGTAGGTAGCCTATATTTATTAGCTGCGCTGCGTTGTACGTGAATTCGCCAATATTCATCATTTCAGCTCACCGCATCGTGCACCCCGCACCTCGCTCATTGCAAGTGCACAACATTATAAAAATGTCGGTTACAAGATTTATTATGTGTACTTTTGCAATAAAGAAGTAAATATGGGTACGTATGTAAGAACACACAGTTTGATCTTCGAATTGTGGAACGTCTATAAGTATAACGATTGTCGTACTATTTGCTCAGATAGGTACGTGAATGTGTTTCGAGTCGCAGTATAAGTATTATAGAGATATACGGTACATAGAGTTAACGAGTAGGTAAATTGTTGGCGATAGATTTTCGTTTCTATATCTCTCTATCAATGGTAGATTGGTGGTATTTATTTCATAGGCGATAAGTGTCACTGCTGAAGCAAGGTTGTGGCATGCTCGAATGCCTTTTAAAAGCGCGTTAAAAGCGTGCTCTTTCACTTTTTTCCACTATTCACGCTTGTCGTACTCTAAATACAAACTATTTAGGTTGGAACTTGCTCCAAGATCAGTATGGTATGTGCAAGTACTACCATAGATATAGGTACATAGGTTTAGGTATCGGTTGCCTACTGTTATCTGTGTGTAGCGTGTACTGTATAATGTGAAAGAATACGAATGCCTTTGGTATACCTATAGCGTATGTCAGTATTGTCTATAATACGTCCGAAGTCGTGTTTTGTTTTGATCAATGCTTTTTACTATATGTAAATAGGTACATATTATTGAAACACGTGCACCAATGTACAAATAAATGTATCTGCGAAATTGTGGTCTAGGTACCTAAGTAGCCCGGTATACTTGTTTCAACACACGTCTGACGTTTTGTATACGTTTTTAATATCGTCTAGACCAGTTTGTCCAATTTTTTGATGAGTTGAAGATGCTAAAACGTCTTCATTCAATTCGTTAAACAATACATTCTTTCATTAACGATGTTTACTAGGGTAATCAAAGTGGAAATGGGTGGTAATTCACGGATAAAAATTTTGGATTATATTTTTTTAAGGCTCAGTAAAGACCACTTTCGTTAGTCAACGCATATACTAAATTTCAGTTTCTCAAGAGAATTAGGAGAAATCGTAACAGGGTCTAAATGATACAGGGTCTAAATGATTTTTCAAGGTCAAAATGATGAAAAATCTATCTTCTTTGCCTCTTAATCGATCCTTGATTTTTGAAAATGATACACCTTCAATCAAATATTGATAAAAAAATAGCGATGCTTTTTGAGCCTAATTTTCAAGAATTAAGAAGATATTCAAGTTACTCACTCACGAAATAATAAAAGGAGGGCATTAGAACCCCTTAGACCAAGTTGGAGGAGAGTTATGCGAGGAACAGCCCAAAACATTGAAAAAAAAAAAAAAAAAAAAAAGCCCTAAAAACCACTTTTTCAGGTTGTAAGGGAAAGCAATTGGTCTGAAAAATCGAAACACACAAAACGTACATCTGTGGCCTCCTAATAAGTCTACATATCAAATTTCAACTTTCAAGCTCAATTTAGAGAAGAGATAGGGCGGAATAGCCATTTTTCAAGGTCAAAAAGAAGGAAAACCCTCAAATCTCCCCTCCTAATTGACCTAAGATGCTGATTTTCGGATATGTTATACAATTTCGAATTGCCTATCGATTAGCTCAAACGGGAACAATTTTTTCGATTTTAGCCCCTCACCACCCCCTCCCCAAAATTTGGGCATAACTGAATTTTGACCCGAGATTATTCTCACACCACAATATCAAATCTGTCGCCAATCTGAGTCTATTTCCCAAATTTGATCGATTATGGTCTATATCAAGCTGAATAAATGTGTTTTAGTTTCAGGAGAAAAAAATAAAAATAAATATAAATATCTGACACGGACAAAAATGGTCATAATAAGTCTTCTAGCACCCTAAACCGGATTTTGTTGATATTCCTAGTCCCCCCCAAGGGGTTTATACACCGTAATAACCTGGTTCGCTTTGATTATATGACATCATAAATTAGGCAAGAAAGGTGATTGCAGTAACGATGATTTTTCACTAAAAAAAAGTGATTAAAAAATTACTTCATAATTTTCGAATTTTACGAGCCACATTAAATTTTTAGCCTAACTTATTCGCCGCATTGTCAAACAAAATCTAATCACTACAGTCTATGGACTGACTACAAATACGAGGGGGGGGGGGGAATAAGAACAATATTCATTTTAACGTCTGAAAAGATCAAAGTACATCATTTCTGGGCATATTGGACGGTAATTTTTTTTCATTTCCTCCATTTCTCTCGGGTACAAAAATTAGTTAATTTTGAGTCATGCAGCAGGTACCATCCAACCTCCGGTTTTCACAGATTTCACTGTTAATGGTTCTTGAAACAGAATCAGAACGACTTCATTCAAGCCCGTTTTCTCTTCCTCTTAAATTTAAGTTATTTACAAAAGAATTTCAAACTACATGTACATAAATAAAACCAAATCAAAGATGAAAATAGTACTCTCATATTTAAATATATTCAATAATTTTTGAATTTTATCGACGAAACGATTACCCAAGGTCATGTCTGTAATACTCCAGAATCATTATTACAAAGAAAAACGTCACTAATTCTTCATCTAGTCTGGCAGCTTACTATGATTCATTTGGAGTATTACTCTGGACAGTAGAAAAATTACACAAAAATAAAATAAAATTCAAAACAATTACAGTCTACGAATTATGTCTTCTTAGACTGAAACATTAAACTAGCCATTGTGGTATCAAATATTGATGTGATATATAAAGCTGTGCATTTCAATATTAAAATTCAAAGAATTACATAATTACTACACAGAAGGATGCCATTTATATTTGGCAACATATCAGCGAAAACTGGCAAAAAAAATGCATCGTATTAAAGAGAGAGTGATTAATTGATCGCGGGAGTAAAGATACACAATTTATCATGATTTTTCCATTTCAGCAGTAAAATTCACCTTGCACACGTTTCACAACGACGAATTCACCGATGATGAGTAAACTTGGTAGAGAGAAAAAAAAACATCTCGAAAATGGCATCCAAGGTTTAAAGATGGGAGAACAAAAAAGAGAAACTATCGAATAGGTTGAAATATGTCACACCGGAGGAGGACAGACAAGCAACCCTGGCAACCTTTTCAAAAGCAAAAAGTCGTATGAAAAGAAAATCGTAACGTAGTCGTACAATTATAATTTCAATCTGAAGAAATTCCCTTGAATCCAGCTTCATTACATTTTCAGGTTTCATTTCCTGTATCATTTCAATATTGGTAAAAACATGGGGAAAAATTCAGCCGAGATATTGATTTCAAGAGAGAGAGAGGGATGGAGAGCAAAAAAAAAGGAAAAAATTATTATCATACATTCAAGGTCCACTGTGGATATTGAAAATGACTCTAGGAACTCCCGGGACCATTAAGGGAGGATCATTGGATTTATTTTGTTTGGATATAGGTATGGTATTGTTACTATGGTGGTCTTTGCGACCTTACTAAACCTCGTAAAATTTGTCTCCTTCTTTCTATTACTCTTCTTTTCCGGTTACATCGCCTTAGATAAATTACACACACATATATCAGATTATAATAATATGTACATAAGCTGATCCGCGTTAACGATACCAGAAACGCCCGGCCGTCTAATCGTTATACAGTAATGGGCGCTAATTTAGAGGGCAAAGTTGGCTTCGATGTAGCTCGGCCAACGGATACCTGCGTCAGATTACCGAGTCTACGTCTAACAGACCTTTTACTGGGCAACATCTCAAGAGTATAAGAGAAAATAATAAATGATGGTGGCAAAACGGGCGCAAACTTCCTTTAGCCATTCAACCTCTCGTCAAACTTACACATTTTTTTCCTCGACATAACCTCAAACAGATAACATTTTTAATTTGACATTCTCGTTATCCTTAAGCGCAATTAGGTTACGTTAGGTTAAGTTAGATTACACACTGGTCGGGGTTACACGCCGAATACGTTTAATTGGCCTATAAACGATTATTATAAGTCGGTCGGTCTCTCGCTCGTTCGCGAACGTTATCATTCTTCAAGGCTCCATCATCGACACCGAGAACACTACCATCACCACCACGTCGCGACGACGATGTACCTCTCTACCACTACCTACAACTCGCCAACTATCGTCGTTATCGTATTATAAATGCACAAATGGTGATGCTGATCGACATAACCATAGATCTATATAATCTTTTATTTTTTATCTTTCCATCTTGCCATTTTTTTTTTTGCACCTTCCTCCACCTTATTTATGAACGCACACACAGTAGGTATTTCAATTCGATCGATCGAGAGAGAGAGGACACGGTAAATTTGGCAACGTTGTGACGGTGCACGTTACCGGTCCTTAGATGTGGATGACATTGAATTTGACGAAGAAAAAAAAAAAATTGGCCACGATGTTGCTCCGCGCCACCTTCACTACGACGAGGAAATGCAATCGTACAGCTGGCTACTTCCTCGGCAAGTGTAGGCGACGTTATCAACTCGCTACCATCCATCCCTGCAGCTTTACAATATAATACGAAAAATAATGAAGAAATTAAAAGAAGTAATAATTTTAACACCTACGCGAATCTTACATCAATTTTATAGGCCGCTGTTAGTATTTTTCGCCACATTTTCTAATTTACACAATGAATTACGACAAGGTTAATTTATTACACATGTGTGTAAGTGTGCGTGTACCGCAGCTTTCCGGGAATCGTAGGTCATGTATCAGGGTTTCGTAAAATTTACTTTGGTCCAAAAAATAACGCATCATGTATAAATAAAAATGGCCGAAAGAATGACTGCAGTTTTCGCAATGCAACTTTTTCATCTTTCTTTACTTGTGAAAAAATTACGATCCAACGTTTTTTTTTTTTGAAAACAGATCAATTCTAAGTACGTTACAATAATTTTCAAAAATTACCACAAAATAGTCGAATTAATCGAAAAAATCAAGTTATATATTTTTTATGGTATTCAAAACGAAGCAACGATAATGGGTTAAATTTTCCATAAAGAGACTCTTATTACTTTCATGACGTAGAAAAAAGCGTATATCTTGGCTCAATTTTATGAAGGACTACAGATAGTTGAGGAGCCAACGCAGATCTTTGCACATCCTCCCACCGATCTTTCGGAACAATTTTTCTCTTAAAAAGGAGATTTATAGACACTGAAACACCAAGATGCTCTCCTGCATTCTGATTGAATGAATTCAAATGACCTCAATCAATAAAAATTGATATTTTTATTAACAAATAACAACAACAACAACTGTAAACAATACGATGACGTCACATCAGCTGATCAGCATAACTCATGAAGATCTCAACCAATCAGATTACAGGAAAAATTTCAAATCCATTTTTAAAGCTAAATAAAATGATTTTTCTAGTCAAGTATTAGCGCTCTCTAGCGGGAACTGGGTGAGTAACTTTTTACAAAAATTTTCTGTTATCCCCTCTCCGCTATAACCAGCAGAGAGGCATTTCGGTGTTTTTTAGTGTTCATTAGTGTCTATATAAGGGGATCCTAGGAAACATTTCTAGCCCTTGTCTTCAGAAAAAGTACTGGTCTTACTTAAAAAATGGCGGCCATTTTGATTATCCCACCCCAAATCAACCTTTTCTCTTATAACTCTGACACGATACGATCTACGACAAAATTTATTACAACAAAAAATATTCCAAGTTAAATTTAGAACATTTTTCGTCTTGAGGAAGAGATACACACGAGGGAAATTGAGATTTAACCATTTCTAAGCACTAAGCGTAAGTTCACGTGCGTGTATCTCCGGAATGCAACCTCTCCTACGTTTAAGCTGAGGGCAAAAAATGTTCCGAATCTTATGTAGAACATTTTCGGCCATTATAAATTTTGTCGTAGGTCATATGGTTTTGAAGTTATAAGGGAAAATGTTGATTTTGGAGGGATGGGTCAATCAAAATTTCCGCCATTTTGTAAGCAAGATCAGTTTTTTTATTAGAACAACGGCTAGAGTTGAGCCCTAGGACCCCCTCCTCAAGGAAAAAAACTGTCCAGGAGGGTCGACCGGGGAGGGGTAACTTCTTCTAGGCTGGCTCCTCGACTAAGAACATCTAAACCTTAAAATTGCCGATTAACATTCATAACACAAATAATTTTATTTTTCGACAGTAAAGTTTTCAATTTATGACGTAAATACATCTATCGTAAGTATTCTACCATATTGAACGATTGAATGTACAAATTCGAGTAGTCACACTCGAATTTTTTTTTTTCTTTTTTTTTTCATTTCTGATTAAATTGGAACGATCAAATAAAACTTCTCGAGTGAAGCAATCAATAATTTTCATAAAGTGTATTCCGTTCTGCTCACAAGTAGGTACTTAAAATTCGATCCACCAAAAATTTAGGTCGAAATTCTTTTCGTAAAACTTAATGGTATGTCGTTGGTAACAAATTTCGCCAGCAATTCGTTACCTTGAAAATTTACCATAAAATACAAACACACATAAACAGGGTTACAATATTGTTAAAAAATTATACGCGTGAACCAAACTAACATCGAGCCGAGCCAAAGTATAGGTACCTACCTACCTACATACAAACATACTAAAAACGTTAATTTTTCGTACATTTCGACCTCTCTTTTTTCTCTCTCGTACACTCGTACGTACGTACGAATACACGCGTTGGAAAACAAATTATACCCGGCAGCGTGAAAAATTTTCATAATACAAGTGTGCGGATCGGCCGAACGATGAAAAAATTTCTCAAAATCACCTTGAAAACCGTACCGTATGTACAATTTTTTGCTTCGATATTGCAATGGCAATTTTCTCGATTACCATTGCGATAAATCGATTTGGTTTTGAAAAATCGTACTGCTGGTTGGTTGATTTTCGTAACACGCATGTAAGCGGGTAATAAAATCTATCGAATGATATATTACACGTAAGTACGTGTAAATATTTATGCATCTTGGTGTGTTTGAAAAAAATCAATTTTCCAACCTATATAGTATTTTGAAACGCGTCGTGTATCGATAATAGGTACGTATTTTCACATCGCAGACGATTACTCAAGGGTCATCCAAAGAACTGCACAATATTACGGCGGTCTTAGTTTTACGAGTATTTTTTCACACGTTGTGAAAATTTACTCGACGATACCGTTAACGATCCATTAAAAAAGACGATCTAAAAATGATGAAAATAAAATACCATTCAACATGGCTACAGTAAAAGGCATTCATTAACACACAGCTCATTAAAAATAATCGTTTCCTAACCTAAGCTAAATAACTGCCAAGTCTCTAGTTATCATTTTCATATCGGTTGGTCGATCGGGGGTCGCAACCCTACGTTATAACCCTCCTCACACAGGTCATAATATTCGGGTACGACGCATCGATATATGTATTGCACAGCATACCCAGTACTTACCCACCACATCATAATCATCCCTTTAAGAACTCGCACAGGATACTAAATCGTCTTGGAAATTTCAGTCATCTTTACTTTACTTTACTTTACTTTGTTACCATGTACCTTTACCTATACATAGGTTTAGGTACGTTGTAAAGTTGGCTGAAAAAAAAAATACCATCTTCTTCGACCGGTTATAAAGCATCGGGGAGAGAGAAAAAAAATAAAGAAATAGGGAAAAAAAGGACAACCATACGGACACGTACAGCACATAGGCTAAGCACACGCGTTATACATACGATATATTATACAAAAAATATGGGGAGAAATCTCACCACACTGGCACACACCTGCGCTTACAAATCCCTCAAGGGATTCGTCACTATCACAAAGCAAACTTATAAATACGAATAGGAGTACACACCGAGCAGACAGATTAATTTTCTTGCTTCTATACATTCAGAGAGGCCATTCCATTTAGACTTATTTTTCTCACCTTTTCTGGCATATAAAATAATACTCTCGTCAGTATCATCTCTTCCTAGCGGAGGTATTTACTGTACTACAAATTCGTATATTATTCATTATTTTTCTACATTCTTGTCGAGTTTTTCAGGCAATGTAAATAATACACGAGCGGAATCGACGAACATACAAAGACATGTTAAATAACGCGCCGATCGCGTTAAACTAAACTGGCAGTCAACAGCTGATGTTTCGCGCACGTTTACTAACACGAGCAGTGTTACCGCACACACCGGCGTAAAAACTCGACATATTTTTTCATGCTCGTGGCTCGTGTTCGTAACGAATTCGCTACTGTTTGGGGATATTTTACACGTTTGCGAATAACTACTGTCGATCATATATTTATAATCAAAAATTTACAAACTTTTCCAAGTCGTACCGAGCAGATTGAAAACCTGAAGAAAATGGTCGACGAAACGTAAACATACGAATAAATACTAATAACGAACCACGCACACATACCACGAACCATGAACAATATAATTCGATAAACCTTGAACTCGGTTAAGTTTGAAAATTAATTTCAATACGTTTACTTTAAGCATTACATTACGCAAAATTTCTCAATACAAAGGTACGGAAAAAACATTATTTCAAAGTGTTACACGTTGTTGCAGAAAATTTCACAGACAAAAAAGTACATGTACATAGACATACCGGACAACGGAGCATGAATATTCAAATCGAACGATCGCGAAATTAGAATCAAAATTATCATCGAAACACCGATTGCTTAACAAAATACACTACACGACTTTCAAGTACCAATTCGGGATAACGAAATTCAAACACGGTGATTTTCAATTTCACCGATATCATAATGTAAAATAATACTGAATTAAGAGTACATATATCTCACCTAGCGAGCGCCATTCTAACGCATTCGTCGAATTTGAATCCCAAGTGAGCGGGTATTAGGTTTGCCACTTTGATAACTATGTATAACAAACTGACACTAAAATAAACCAAAACTACGAATCCGCAGGATTGAAAGAAAAGGGCGAAAAAAAAACTTCACGATTACAGCACGACGCGAATGCGAATTTAATAACCAATCATAATAGAAAATAAACTCGCAAAACTCACGAAGTGAATAACGAACAAAACATTAGAACTGAAAACTAAAGTGAAAAAAAAAAGAGAAAAATCACCGAACTGCTTTTCCAAAAAAAAAAAAATAATAATAATAAAATCACTTTTTCCAAACGTTGGGTTTTAATTAAAAGAAAAAAATTTTAATATAAAAAACGAATAATTTTCATTACAAAAAAAAATTTATTTATTTCTACAAGAAATTATATACGAAAAACGCTGAAAAAAACGACAGCTGTTAACGTTTTCACACTACGGACGTGAAATAAACTGTTGACTATTTAGCGTTCCAACGAAATCGAGTATAATATTCGTTATCGGTTACAAAAACCCAACTATTCTCTGACATTGAAAACGAAACAACCTCCAACAGTACGGACGCAAGTACCGGGAAAAACAATCGAATCGAAAGCAACTTTGGTACTACTGCACACTTCTACGCGCGCATATTGTATCCCCCCTACAACGAGAAAAAATTACAATGAAATCTGCTCTGCTCTGCTCTGCTCTGCTCTGCTCCGTGCTCCGCCACCGACCCGACCATCCACTGTGTACCCAACAAGGTGAATTCACACTGTTTAACGCGAGCGAGGTGAACCTCCGACGACTAACGTAGCTGCTAGCTTGGTCGCTTCTCTTTCTCTCTTTTCGTCGTCTCGTATCGTCTGTTCGTCTCCTCGTTACGTTGCTTCGCTACAAGCTTATAAGCTTAAATGTCACACCAATGACAACTTTAAAAATAAGTACACACATACGTATCCGATAACGCGAAAATTATTTACTTAAATTTTACGTTTAAAATTCACCACCGACCGCCGACCGCGGCCCGCCTGCGCCTCATCTTCCACCTTCAAAACACGCCATCGCGTCGACGTAACCACCAAATTCCAAGGTGAAAATATTTCGCCTGCTTTATAATATGGTACCCTGCTCTGTTCACCAATTTTCGAATTTGGCATCATTCCATCGTATAAATTTTTTTTTTTTTACTATTTTTCCTAACTATAAAAAGATAAAATTTATATCGTACAACAGGTGGCGCATTGTTCGTGCAAAAAAAAAAAGTTTTTCTATTTCACTCACGGTCTCAGCCAACTTTATAAATAACGCGAGTTTTTTTTGATTGATGACGATATTTTTCCTCTTTTTATTCGAGACTTTTTTGACTTTATCCGCTCCCCCCGCCGCCCCTCAACCACTCGAGCCCGAAGGTTTTTTCAAGTGCGATACCTCATCGTTTTACCCTTTTCAGGTGTTTTAAATACCAACCTAGCTTATTAAATCGGAAATTTTGATAACATGCTCATACCTTTATTAGCCAAACAATGTGAACACAGCTGAAATTATTCAAAACATGTGATGTAAATTTTCATCAGCAAAATTAACGTTCAACCGTAAATCAAAACAAATGAAAAATTAAAAAATCTGATTTTTGAGCGTAAAATAATGGAAATGAAAATTTTTCAAATTATCTTCCAAACCTTTGTTTGTTGGCCAAATTTTAAACGTACAAAAAAATAACCTTCGAGAAATTTTTCCAAAGCAACAATTTGAAATTAAATGAAATTAAACATCACTTCTGAAACCATAAAAAGTCGAGTAGAGCTTTCGATGAAATTTTAGCTTCTTTTAGTTGAATAAAAATCTTAACCGAATAAAGCTTCACTTGCCACAGGAGTCATAGAAATCGAGATCGGTATTAGCATAGATCTATACTACACATAGAGGGTAATTCAACGTACCCGCCCAAAGTATACTTTTCCTCAGAGGCTATGCTTTACAGTTATCTAAAACTTGAACAAATGTGAAATTTCAAAATTTCGATTCAATCATCAATCCAGGTGGTGGACCTCGTAGATAAATATTTTTCCTTCAAATTTTGTCATATACACATTTTGCCTTCCACCATTATTGGAGGGTTGGCATTCGTTTGAATTTTTAAGCCCCATTCAAATAAACAAGATAGGCAAATCTTGTATACAATAAAAAAATACTCCAAAAGTTGCCTACTAGAAAGTCCACAATTTAAAACCATGATTTGGATAAATTTTTCGCTCTCAAAATTTTACATGATAGGAGGGAGGGGGTAATCAGGACAATGTACAATTTTGAAAACAAAAAATCTGCCAAATCTTGGTTTCAAATTATGCACCTTGTAGTAGGCATCTTTTGCAACATTTTTGCTTACGTATAAAATTTGCCTATTTTAATAATTCAAAGGGGCGTGTAAAATTCAAACGAATGCAACTCCTGCGATAAAGGAGATAGGCAAAATGTATATATGACAAAATTTGTAGGAAAAATTTTCGTCAACAAGGTCCGCCACTTGGATCGATGATTGCACCGAAATTTTGAAATTGCTCACTTCTTAATCTTTAGACGCCCGTAAAGTGCCATCTTTGGGGAAAATTCGCACTTCGAGCAGATAGATTGAAGTTGCCTCTACGTGTTCAATACGTACCCCTCCCTCAAGTTTGGACATGACCATATTTTGACCAGAGGTCATCCCCACTCCGCAATATTAAATCTGTTGCCAATCTTAGTCTATTTCCCAAATTTGATCGATTTCGGTCGGTATTGAGCTGAGTGAATAATTTTTAGTTTCGAGGAATAAAATGAAAATAAATGTCTGATATAGCCATGGTCTTCTAGGACCTCAAAACAGATTTTGTTAATACCCCCTCCCCCTCCCCATCATCGGTCATAAGTCGATAGACTATAATAGCCTGATTTTCATTAACAATATGACATAGGAAATTTGGCTAAGAAAAGCATGGCTTGATTTTCGTAAAATTTTGAAGTTATGGGAATTCCGTTACATTCTTTGGTTTTAAAGTTTAATAAGTGATAGGAGGGAAAGGTTGATTTTGGAGAGAAGAGTTGTGTCTTCAAAAACAGCACATCTAAAACTTCTACTAAACCCAATCACAAAATTTTAGCACAATATGAAATTCTAACCTCCCGTTCAATTTTGGAGGAAAATATACCCCCATAAACTTATTTCGAAGCCAAAAAAATGCGAAATACCATATCCTCCCTTCTAATTATTCTAAAATACTAATTTTTGGATACGTAATACAGCTTTTGATTCCCTATCGATTAGCTTAAAAACCAGTAATTTTCATGATTTTAATTCCTCAACACCCCCTCTCCCAAATTTGAACATAATTTATTTTAAGCGATTTTGATCGTTAATGCGCCAAGTAAATGATTTTAGTGTTTATGGAAAAAAATAGTAGAAAAAAATGAAAATGAATATCTGGCATGGCTAAAAAGGGTACCATTTGATCTTCTAAGATTCTGCAAAGGGATTTTGCTCTTTTTTCTTCACTCTTTTCTCATCTAATCTGAGTTCATTGGCTTCAGTAGTCTAGCTTTCTTTGACGATATGATAAAAAATTCAGGTTAAAAATCCTGTACTCTTTTTAATAGCTCTGAAAATGATATCGATTTTTGAATACTCAACATTGCCTTAAATCTGCCGCTGATGGCTTTTAATTTTCATATTTTTTGTAGCAATTCTCATTATCTTTCATCGACAAGTGTTAAAATTCAGATCCCTATCAATGATTAAAGTGTACTTTTTTTCTTAAAGGTTCCAGCCTTCTGAAGCGTGTTTCATAAAACACGAAAAAATCTAAAAATTGTAAAAATAAATTTACGATACGGGGACAAGACCCCGCCATTATATTTTTGATCAGTTGAGTTTTCTCGATTGAAAAGAAACTCCACTTATTCGTATCATATACGATAGAGAAACATTCAGAAAACAGAAAATAAAAGATAGTCATATGACAGGAAACCACATGGGATCAAATAACACGAAAATGGCGATACAAAAAGTTATAAATTAATTTCTCGTACGACATAATAAATGACCAGACGTTCAAATGAAATGAAAAAAAAAACCACACAGATAAGTAATCAACATGACCTAAATTGCACACAACTATTACAGCTTCACCATCATCGTATCAAAATGACAAGATTCTTATTTATCAATTTTGCAAAACAAGGTCGAATTAGACTCATCTCTCCTGCGTAGTGAAATTTTACCAAAAATAAAAGCAGCACAGCGCACATGGTATTTTATCCGTGCACATGTGTTTAGTTATTCAGAACTTAAGAGACCGAAAAAAAAAAATGTTTTCGGTAAAAAATAATCTAAAAATTTTAAATGAAATAATCGATATTCACCAAGGATAAAATTCTACGGTAATAAATCGTATTATTTTAGCATTTGCGAATTACGTTCATCTTTCAAAACGTCTACGTGCCTTTAAAATTCTACATCTTTCATGATATTTCTCGGCTATTTTTCTCGAAAAGATAAGGTCAAAAAAATTCGCATTTTTTGCACAATCCATCACATTACAACCATCGAACAAATAATTTCCACGATCTTCGAGATTAATCGGTTTAACAAATTTCAATACGATTAACGCAAAAGCATCCAAAAAAAAAGAAAGTTTTTCCATTATCGATTTCTCGACGTGTTTACGCGGTGGTGGCGGCGTTTTCCAAAACAAAGGTCTTTTTTTTTTCAACGCGATTTTCGTATTTTTTCAAAAATGTACGTAGAAGTAGAGAAAAAACATTCTAAATTCAAGGTTTCTTTGGAACTTTCTCTTTAATGTGAAGGGCATATTGTGCTCGGCGTTTCGTATCTTTTCTAAACGTACGACGCATTTCCCCAACTAAACACGAGTACGTACGGTCTACGGTATTTTCTCTTCGTAGATTTCCAATATCCTACAGATACGTATAGAGTAGGTAGGTATAGGTATATACGTAACAATATATATAAATGAAAACCGATAATATATTCTGATTTTAAAGCCGTTCCGTGTTTCCTAGTACGGTTCTTTTTCTTTCCTTCGACTCATCACCTTAGGTATGCGTGTGTCTGTGTAGTGTGTGTGTGTGTGTATGTGTATATGTGCTATCTACTTCGTTTCAGTACTCGACTCGTAACATATATAAAATATAGCATTTATACGATGAAAAGCCCAAATAAATAAGTCACACGTTCCGTATCGAAATAAAATGAAATAAAACACCGAACGCGCCAAACCGTGTCACATTCTGAGGACGAAAATTATCGCCTCGTTGCGCATTCTAAACTGATAAGAAAGTTAATTAAAAAGTTTTTTTATTAAAAAAAAAAAAAAAGGAGAAGAGAAAAAAAATAGAACAAATACGATAACGAGCGCAATGTCATTTTGCAATCAACTCTACGAAGCTATCCAACGTTACTACAATTCAACACAAAAATGGAAAATTTAGTTCAAAGGCGAAAAAAATCCGATTATTTAAAGATAATCGGATTGTGTAGTAGCAAAAGCACATTATACCCACGATACAGCTATGCCAAGCGTATACAGGTTTAGGTACATGTCCTTTAATCCTTCTCACTTTGTACTTTCAGACGAAGAATATTGGTCTGAAAAAAGAAACTGTTGTGAATATACGGTAAAGTGAAACACTGAGGGGTGTATGAAAGCTATTCGATTCGAATAAAATTAATTTTAACCAATTTTGGTCCAGTTTGATGAGGGGCTAATCGAAATTTGTAATTTCTTTTTTCCATTACGGGCGTAGAATTTGTCACAATTCTATACCAGTTTATGGAAGCGAATTAAGCAAAAAACCCAGCTTAAAAAAATTTAACACATTTTTTTCATTTTGGGGAACAGTTTTAGATCATAAATATGCATTGTTAGGCCCAAAATTTACATATTAATTTACAAAATAAGTCTCAGAAGTCATTAGAGTATAGTTTCTAAAAATCGGTATTCAACATTTGATTTTAGGTCAATTTAACTAGTAAAATCGTTGAAAATCATTGAAAACTGGGTAAAGAAATGACTAAAACAGATTAAAGATAAATTGACCAAAATTATGATAAAAATTGTTTAAAATCATCAAAAGTGTTGAAAAATTTCAGTAAAAATGGGTAAAAAGGACACAACATTGATCAAAAATTACGAAAAAACATTGAAAAATGGATGAAAATTGACAAAAAATCATTGAAAATTATGTAGAAATTTGATAAAAATGAATAAAAAGTACTGGAAATTCGTTAAAAATCAAGAAAAAATGTTGGAAAATGCAGGAAATTTGACTTAGAATATGGAGGAAAAAAATCAAGAAATAGGTATAAATTTTATAAAAATGGGTAAAAAGTGCAGAAAATTGTCAGGAATCAAGGGGAAAATATTGAAAATTGGAGAAAAATTGAACTAAAATATGAGAAAAACGTTGCAAAATGATTGAAAATTAACCTATATAATAGAAAATTGGTAAAACTTCGATAAAAATTGGTAAAAAAATACAGAAAATTGATCAAAAATCATAAAAAAAAACGGTGAAAAATTGGTAAAAATTTAGCTAAAATGCAGAAAATTGATCAAAAATTACGAAAAAATATTAAAAATCGAGTAAAAATTTAACAAAAATGAATTAATTTTCCCAAATTTTT
This sequence comes from Ferrisia virgata, assembly GCA_900060175.1. Classification (NCBI taxonomy): domain Eukaryota; kingdom Metazoa; phylum Arthropoda; class Insecta; order Hemiptera; family Pseudococcidae; genus Ferrisia; species Ferrisia virgata. The sequence continues at coordinate 66,220 of FIZR01008348.1, forward strand.
CAACATTTTTATCAATTTTTTGCATTTTTTCACGATTTTGGTCAAATTTGTGCCCAATTTTCAATAATTTTCAACGGTTTTTCATCAATTTTCATTATTTTTTCATAACTTTTTCGTGATATTTGATCAATTTTTACTACATTTGCAACATTTTTTCATGATTTTTAATCAGTTGTTACCATTTTTTACCCAATTATATCAAATTTATACCTACTTTTCGATGATTTTTTAAATTTTATAAGTAAATTTTCACCCATTTTTCAATGTTTTTTCGTGATTTTTGATCACTGTTTGGCACTTTTTACCCATTTTTTGATAATTTCCAACGATTTTTTTATAGTTTAGGTCAATTGTCAACCATTTTTATCAAATTTTTACCAGATTTTCGATGATTTTTTCATTTTTAGGTGAATTTTTGCCCATTTTTCAACCATTTGTTGTACTTTTTGACCACTTTTTCGTAAATTTCATATCTTTATCAAATTTTTACAAAATTTTCGATGATTTTCAACAATTTTTTTCATACTTCAGCCTAATTTTGACCCATTTTTGTTAAATTTTTACCAATTTTTGATAATTTTTCAACGATTTTTTTTTGATTTTTGATCAATTTCCTGCACTTTTTACTCATTTTTATCAAATTTTTACTTAATTTTCGATGATTTTTAACGATTTTTTTTCCTATTTTAGTTCAATTTTCCCCTATTTCTCAACATTTTTTTTGTGATTTTTAATTATTTTTTCTGCACTTTTTACCCATTTATATCAAATCTTTTAGCTAATTTCGATTATTTTATATAATAATTTCAATCAATTTTCATTGATTTTTTAACATTTTTTCCCTTAATTTCCGATCAATTTTCTGCACTTTTTACCCATAATCGATCAAAAATTATTAAAAAATGTTGAAAAATAGGTAGTCCTTTTTTCAACTTGCAAAACTGACTGAAAGTTATAGCCTACACCAAGTCTACAAACTAAATTTCAACTTCTTAGCTTAATTTCGAGGGGAGAGAGAGTAAAACCCTGTTTTCAAATTCGAAAAAGGGAAAACTCCCATATCTTTCCTTGTAATTGCCCTCGGAAACTGATTTTTAAATATATTATGCAACTTTTGATTCTCAAGCGTTTGGCATAAAAATGAACAATTTTTACGGTTTCTACCGCTCATCACTCTCTACTCAACATTTCAGTACGATTAAATTTTAAAACACGTTCATCCGCACTCAAAAATATAAAATCCGCTGCAAATTAAAGCCTATTGTCCAAAATTTAACCAATCTTGGTCGATATTGAGCTGATCGAATAATTTTCAATTTCGGTAAAAAAAAATTAAAAAAAGGATTAAATACTCTGATACGACCAAACATAATCTCACAGGTCTTCTCGGACCCCAAAACGGATTTAGTTTATTACCTCCCTCCTCTCCCAACCACCGTACTGTAGGTGTATAGTCTGTAATAGCTTGATTTTCATTGACCATATGGCATAGAAAATCAGGCTAAAAAATTACAATTTTATCGAATCAAACTGACGCATTTCTATTTATTTTTCTTGTATTGGTGGATTGGGGCCACTTTATTTGTTTTACAATTGAGTATTATTTTTCCTGTTTTATTTGCCTTCGCTGAAAAAATTCTTAGCTACAAAAATATCTCCCCTCAACCTTCTCATACCTCTTTGCCAAATGATATCCATATACATACTTGCCTTGTCGAGTTTAGCAGATTAATTTCATTTAAACAGAAAGAAGCAACGATGATTTTTAAAGGGGAAAAATATCACAACACGTGTATCCTATTTTCGTTAAATTATTGAATTCTTATCGATGAAATTATTTTTTCAATAACTTGGTACACTTGATTACTTGGTTATCATAAATATAGATATATATATACATATAATATACACATACAGCACCTCTACCTACACGTACGTAAATAACGACCGTCTATTTATCTTCATAAAAGTGCAACCGCAACCGGCCACTGTGATAATATTTTCAAACGTATGCGTATTAAAGTAAGTAAACTTACCAGTACATTTATACGTATTTGTACCTAAGTAAGTAAAAATTAAGTAGGCTTACGCATTCGTACAGTATACGTATACGACTGGAATGGTTTTGGATTGACGAAACACATTGGATTACGTATACGGAAAGAAAGAATTAATGACCTCTAGTTTACACGACGGCGGTATACTTATAAGTATTTAAATACTACGTACATTCGACGACAACGACGACGATAATAATTTCGATGTACTGGCCTACCATTATTCTTGTTAAAATGTACATACGTACGAGAATTTCACACGGTAGCTATGGCATGGTATTAGTATGAAATGCAAATTTCACCCGTCGAGGGTGGATAAAAATGATAAAGGTTTTGAAAAAGAACCGGTACCTTAGGCTTCGTTCGTCTATACATAAAACGTTACAAGGAATTGAATTACAACTAAAGTTGCAATAATATATGCTACTTATACAGCAGAAGGTATAGGTCTATAGGCACATGTACCCAGCATGTATACGTGTGCAGTGTACCTAAAATACACTATATTTCTACAGCGAAGAAAATTATTAAACGTTTTTTCTTAAAGCAACTGCTGTCGTCGGTCGTCGTTGTAAAAGAAGAAGAATAAGTAAAATTAAAAAAAAAGGAAGACATATGGGGGGAATCTTACTCGTAATATGCTATTTTCGAACGCGAGGGTGTGATAAGTTTTTATAATACGTAGAGGTAAATAGGTAGCAAGGTATTAGGTACCTAGTTCAGATGGGTACGTAAATATAAACTGTTGGTAAAAATTCGTTAAAGAAGAAGGGACCTCGAAGTTGTATGGATTTGATATATGAAGCAGAGATAGTGCAGTCGAATTACTGCATTCGTTTGCTCAGAATGTGAAAAACAATTTGACGAATGATTCCTAATCTAGACAGTATTTAAAAAAAAAAAATAAGCTTACGTGCCATTTTTTTCTACCTCCTCCCCTTCTGCTAACCCAATTTCTATTATTAAAAATCCCCCATCTCCCCTTCTATCGGTTTTACAAAAAAAATTTTCAAGTAAAATTTTTTTTTTAAATACTTCTCTATATTTTTGGTACTTACAAAAATTTCATTTGGAGCAATTTGGGGGCCTCAAATTTCAAAAATCTACTCACAGAAATACCCAAAATTAAATTATTTTCTTCTATTACGAAAAATATCAAAGATAATGCAAAATTTGTAATAACAAGAAGCATTTAGATTAAAATTTTATACCTGGAAAGTTCACCTCCATACCCCACCCCTCACCTCTCTCAAGGACTCATTCCTCTCCCCAACTCCAAAAACTGATCTTTTGAAACAAAACGTCTTTAAATGGAATAAGTAAGTCAAAAAACTCCGAATCCAAATTTTCAGGCGTTGAAGTTAATTTGGGCGTCTTTAAGGGGGTTTTAAAAATCAGGGTTATGAATATCTTATTTTCGACAGGTCGAATATTTTCTTTTGTCATAAGGGTAGATTGCGACTTAAATTCGCAATTTTGCAGTCACGTTACATAATACACCTCTTAGAATCAGTTCAATTGCACTAATTTTGTATTGTTTGACAAACAGTTTTCGTTATGTAGCGTAAAAAACCAGAAACATCTTATATTTTTTTGATTCGCGATTTTCAACACACCTTTTCTTAATATTACCCTGCACTGTAGGCATACTAAATTGTCTGAATCGTGATACCGTAAATCCGAGATAAAAGGTTGAAATTTGTATTTCTTTGTAGGTATCATAAAAATTAACAAAAAGACCACGTTAAAAAGAAATTGATCAACGTCACTTCTGATTTACCGGAAAATTGCATTAATCTATTTGATATACCTACAACATCCAACAGTCAAATTTTCAGTAGCTGGAGTTGATTAGGACACGTTTGAGGCTGGGGAAAAGTCAAAAGTATACCGGAGGTTCCAAAATTCGGTTTAAAAAGGCCCATAAGAGGTAGGAATAACGTTTTAGACAATTTTCGCTTTCAAAGGCTTTTGAACAATCCCCTAAAATACGTCTAAATTAACTTCGACAGCCGAAAACTTGGATTTGAGATTTTTTGACATACTCATTCCATTTAAAGATGTTTTGTTTAAAAAAATTAATTTTTGGGATAGGGAGAGGGGAGGAACTTTGACAGAGGTAACGAGTGGGGCAGGGAGATGAACTTTTCAGATATCAAATTTTAATCTGAACATTTTTTATTATTACAAATTTCAAAATAAAAAAGAATAATTTAATTTTGGGTACTTCTGTAAGTAGATTCTTGAAATTAGAAGCCCAAGGATTGCTCTAAATGGAATTTTTGTAATGACAGTAAATATAGAGAAGCCTTCGAGAAAAAACTTTTATTTGAAATTTTTTTTTGTAGAACCAATAGAAGGGGAGATAGGGGCGTTTTTAACAAAGTGTGGTGGATCTTCGGGAGGAGAGGAGGTAGAAAAAATAACATCAGTGCTTATTTTTTTCTAAATATCATCTAGATTAAGAATCGATTGTTAAATTGCTTTTTACATTTGGTGCGAGGGGATCATTTTTTTGCAGTAATTTGACTATACTAAGATACTTAGCTTTGGATTTTATTGTGTACTTTGTACAAAATACCACACAATCTTATAGTCTTACGGTCATATAATAGTATATGAGCTTAACTTATATGTATGTATACTGTTTATAAGTATGTGTGTAGCTCTAGCTATGTACCTTTCCTATACTGCATATCTCTACACCTACGGTATATATTATTAAATAGGCCTGTAAATATGTGCAATGTGTAAACTAATAATAATATAATCTTTGCTTTATTCGCTCTTAAGACCTGATCTACTTGTACGCGCTGAAAGGCCTCCCTCTTCTCTATGCCCTTCCTACATCGCACAAGTCCAACATATTAGGTCGTTTTAACGACTCCATATAACCATGTTCGAAAGACATAGCATAGTTAGAAAAATACATACATCTACGTACGTATGTATAATATATATGTACTTGCACATACATGTGTATGTGACCGATGAGCTCGTGTAGGGAGCTTATGGTATAGAAAAGACCTACTTTTACCATTTTATAACAGGAATTAAGCTCGCCGAAGCCGTTATGACCTAATGCCAAATAATGTCGGACGATTAGGTTTTTGTGTTGGGAGTACGTCTCTCGTACTTATATCGTTTATATTTATGTAGAGTTGTTGGTGTCTTCGATTATACACAGATAGATTAGATAGGTGTAGTTGTACATCGAGTCGTCCTTCTTATACAGTATCAAGTTGCGAGAGTTTTTCTTCATCCGTTGATTGTCACGAAGAAATTGGGCTTTCTCGCATCCGATTCGATTAACAAATACTTACTCAGCGAGCACACGGCGACGCGAGTTGATTTTCACTCCCTTTTATGTGCTCGTCTCTAGGTATAGGTATGTCCGATACTTCGACCGTGATAGCGAAGAGAAAGCGAAGGGTGGCAAATCTTTTGTATACGTGGAACAGGTTCAATTGTTATGTAATATTGGTACAAAGAAAAAATATACAGGATACTAATTCGTTGTACCGTTAATCTTTTTATTTTGGCAACGATGTGGATGATGAGGGTGAAAAGATTTTGCAACAATTCGATGGATAGATTTTTTTTTTGAGTTTAACCGAATCTTCTACAGATAACTTTTTTTTTTTTTTATTAAGTTTGGGATTTATTCGCGTTCTTAATTTCTTCGTTTGTAAGATTTCAGCAGACGAGTAGGCTAGGTAGGCTTTAGTTTAAAGATTTAGGGGGCAGTAATTCTGAAAAAACCTTTCTGCTAAATTTCATAGAAATTTCATACTTGGATTTTCTCAGTAAAATTTAAACTCTCATTTGTATTGTAGTTTATTATATCGTAAAACTCGGCTCTAAGTACCGATCTGTAAGTCACTGCATGTAGTGAAAAGATGATAAAAATCAACTTCCTGCTGTAATTATGATCCTAAAAATTCAACCTTTCGCCTTGTTTGACATTACAAAAGCCATTAGGTTCATTAGTCTGATTTTCTATGTCATCTTGTCAATGAAAACAGGGCTATTATAGACTATTGACCTAAGGCGGATGGGGGGGGGGGGGAAAAAAAAA
>FIZR01008349.1:0-11692 GCA_900060175.1 Ferrisia virgata
TTTTTGATAAACCTCACCGTTTAAAAGTTATTGAAGGTTGTATCATAATACTTTCGTCTTGAGTAGTTATAAAATTCATTAAAAAAAAAAAATTCCTTAAAATAGTGAAACTTTAACCTATCGAAATTGATATACATATCATTTTTAAAACTTATTACACTAAATAACAAGCATATTATAATCCGCATTTCGCACAGTCTCTTCAATTTTGAAGGTAGGCAATTTACATGAAAAAGAAAACGTTTTATTCAACGTGAAAAGTTATGCAAAAATCCTTGATCACAAAAAATTTTTTTTCGAATTTTTTCATTTCTTAAATTACTATCCCTTCGAATTTTGGATTAGGCAACTTTTTCGTAGGATTAATTTTACTCTTTCGTCGGTCCCAAGACGGCCATTGTAACTCAAAAAGTTCAAAATAACATTGTGAACATTATGCATCAAAATTATAGCACTAAATTCGCATTTTCAAAATTGTTTTTCACTTCAGGTCAGTAGAGTGACTGGAGGAGGGAGGGTTTGGAGTTTGGACCCCCCTCCCCTTCCCCATCTGAAACCAAAAAACTTGAAAAATGTTTTCATTTATGACACTTTTTTTAAATTCTTCTGAAAATACACACTTTTTGATCGTTAAAAAAGTCCATTTTTTCAAAATTTCACTATCACTTCGCTCTGACATGCTATTAATTCATTTTTATAAATTCAGGCCCAAAAAAAAGAACATAGAAAAGGTGGAAAATCCCTCCTTTGAGCCATTTCTGGCTATGACATTGCTGAAACAAATGAGTAAAAACTTGGTCAAAATTATTATTTTATTGTAGGTACAACTTGAAGAGTATGGTAGATATGAACCAGAAGTATAGAACCATTTTAAAAGAACAAACTGAGCGCTACGACAGTTTCAATGCATGATGCTGATATGTTAACACGAACTTTTTGAAAATTTTGAAATAAAAGTTTTATTGCATAATTTTTCTACAAATTTTTTACTTATACCTTTGATTTATCCCTACCCTTAATTAAAATTCTGAACAACCTCAAAGTAAAAATTTGAAAAATGAAAGGTAGGTAATCATAATAACAACATACAAAGTCAGGTAAACCCTCTCTTCCCTAATATATTCGTCTACTCACCAAAACACCCTGTATACAACTTTAGGTGTCTTGACAGTCTCTCATGAAATACCTTCGGTTTTTGTATACTGAAGTTCAAAACCACACTGTTTTGAAAGTGTAAAAATAAAAACATTAGAAGCGAGATCAAAAAATCAAAACCTTGAAACGTAAAGGTACCTCGAATGATGATCGGATAAGAATAACTTTAGGGGCCTGGAAATTTTCTTGAAGAAGCAATTTTCAAAGAAGGAAGGTAGAGATATACTCGTATTCTTTATTTCAAAGTATGGTCCACCTCTGTCAGCTATATTCTGTTGAACAGATGAAGGCTTTCATGAATTCTCAAAGTGAGAAGACCTTGAGGGGGAATCTCCTCTTCTTTCTTGGGTACTTTGAGCGTATCACCATTTATAATGACAAAAATTGGTTTGAATTTACGCTTTATAAACTCAAGAGATGTTTCAAATTTTCAGGCTCTGCTCACTCGGAACATTATTTGTTCCTTTTTCAGGCTTTGTACAGCTCAAATTTACGTTAAAATGTTTTTTGGAAACCTCTCACCCCTAATTTCGTTTTGGGTGGTAAATTCATTATTTCTAAAAAAATTTCACAACCCATATAGTGACACTTTGCATACTTGAAAAAAAACCTTTGAATAAGATCTGCGTGAAATGATTAGAAAATCGTTTGAAAGTTGCTTTTTGTACGTAGCTTTCGGAATCAGAAATAGATAATATAAGCATCCCGGTCCTTAGTCGGAGCCTCGAAGGACCATAAAATGCATAGAAACCTTCTAGAATTTAACCGAATGGGAAGAAAATCAGAGATTTTTCAAGATTAAAATAAGATCAGCCCATCACAAATTTACACACCAAAATAAATTAAAAACATTCGAAAATAAATCATCATCGTTGCAACTAAATTTATAAAGGGTTCAAAAAGTTTCAAAATGGAAAAAAAATTAACGCGAGATGTTACTGAAAATCACCACATGGTAGAGTAATATAGAAATCTGATTATAGAATGAAAAATTCATATACGTTTAACGCTGGCGATAATGAATACATTTGAGAGAAACTTGGCTTTGGTAACATTTGGCGATATTCGGATTACAACTTATTCGAATTTAGCCTTAGGAAAATACATTCATTATCAGTTCGAAATTCTTGCCATTGTTATAATAATATGCAGAAGGCAGAAGGCAACACCCTACCATAATTTCAATCCACGCGATGATTATTTGCTATAACGACATGCTAAACAAGTTGTCTGCTTATCGCAGTTCGCAGGTAAAAAACAAGATCATTTGCCTATAAATATGGATTTATTTTTGGAGAATTCTTACGATTCAACGATTACGAAGAAATTAATCGTAAAAACAAACAAAACTATAACAGGCAAGTTGGGAAAAAGAACAGTGATTCGACATTATCGATGGATATTAACAAATATTTACAATTCCTCTATTATCAAAGCTTCAGTCAGAAAAAAGAATCTACTCCGTAATTTTGCCCTCATTATAATTTTTCTTTCCCCCCCAAAATCGTTATTGAAGCCAATTACCGAAACCAGATAATAATTCCAACGCAAATACATCTGAGGGAGCGAATATTTTATTTTATGTTTTGAAAAAATTAATTTTATTCAAAGAGATTTGAATGCTACAACGAACATATATTTTTGTTCGTTTACAGGAAAACTCATGACCTCTACTTTTCATACCATTTTTTTTCGCACATAACCCGATGAACACATATTTCAAAATTCTGCCCTTTGAAAGTTTTTTCTTCTCGTCTAAAAATTAATACAACATTGAAATTCAAATTTATGGGCATAAATCTCGACGACCGATTCCAATTTTCTCGTCATTTAAATCACGAATATATATAAACTCGTAATACGAGAGAATTAAAATATAAAGATTAGAAATCATTTTATGCATTTAAGCGAATCATTTTCTAATTTTAATAACTTGTTGAAGATTGATTTGTCACCTCAACGCAGAGAACTTGGTAATTTTAAATTCCTGCGATCGAAATAATTTCAAAAATCAGTCAAAACTTTCATTTCAACAAAACTTTTTCATTAAAAAAAAAGAACGAGGAAAAAAATTGAAAATTGTCTTCGTCGAGATGCGCGGATATTTTCAAAGTTATTTTTCTACGACGACTTCTTCGCAAATATAAAATTCATGCGCGAGAAATTTTCACATTCTCAAATCTCGAATCTGTTTTCCTGTACTAAAAACAATTCCCAGACCTTAAACTATGCGTATATTAAATGCATATAAACTAAACGCAAACAACAACCGGCGTTTTTCCACTCTTTTCAAGGAAAGGAATGTGATATATTTCGAATGAAGGTGAAAACTCTACATTCTGTCATTTCGCTGTAGATCGGGGCCACAAAATTAGATTAGCAACTGAACCAGCAACGATTTAAATTTTAATTACAGCGTGGTCCGTTTTGATTTTCATCACGTTACAACGGCGATTTAAGAGTAAAAAAATTCCAGTCTGAAATTAATCACTCGGAGAAATTGGTACTCGACGAAAAATTTAGCGTTTTCAGCTACTAAGTGTATAAGGTAAGCTAGACTACATACACCCTCCAGTATTCAAGCCATCACGCCATTAAAAAGTCTACAAAAAAAAAAAAAAACGCCCTCTTGAACCGTTGAAGTTGTAATTTATTTCGCGATAATTTAAAAGCTCATTGTTATTTGAAAGAAACGCTGATACTTTCGAGTGTAAAGTTTATCTTTTAAAACTTCCACAATACCGCAGTAAAATTACGCTAACTTTTGCTCGGCGAATATCATCCTCTCTTTGGAACACGTACAATATTTTTCTTTAAAATTAAACATTCTTATCGACATTTTCTACACACAATAATTCGGTTATTATACGTATATTGTATACGGAATGGAAAATTGTTTCGAGTGCAAATGTGTATTTTTAAGTTTTTATTACGGGGTAAAACTTCAAATAGGTTTAATATACGGTTAGGTTGGTTTTTGGGTTGTCATAATAATAAAATTTTATAAGCTCAATGATTTGCCTATTCAACCAACGGCAGGAATTAGAATGTCAGTACCGAATTTTAATTTTTTTTCAACGAAAAAGTAAATGTACAGGATGGTTTCTTGTTTCTTAAAAAATGAAACTGAAAGAAAAATTACAATCCAGAAACGCTATAAAATTATAATCCAAGATTAAGTTTTCTATTGTGAACTCCCTACTAAAAATTCTTAAAATAAGTAGCAGTGCACCTCCCCCTCCGATTTTATAGTCTGCGCAGAAATCCTAAAGGTTGCTTCCCAACGTAGAAAAAATATATATTGAAAGTTATAAAAGGGAAAATCATAAACGTTTAGGAAAAAAATTGATTCAATATTTTACATTTTTTTCTCCATTGGGAAAGTAATCATCAGGGTTTCTGCTCATACCATGGAGTGGAGGGGGGTTACACTATTAGTCATTTTAAAGAGTTTTATTGCGGAGCTCATAATAGCTTTTTCAGAAGTTATACCCGAAAACTGAAAAAATTTTAAATTTCTAAATTAATTTTTTTTACGCTTATATCGTCACAGTTTACAAACCACTCCATCTGCATTCTTAATTTTTTTACCACCATCTCTCACCCATATTTCTTGCTTTGTAGCGCAATCGTTTAATTTCTCTCGCATTTACCTTCAGAATTTGAATTTTTTTTTCTATTCTAGTGCAAAAATTACGAGGAATTTTTCTTCTTCTTCTGTTGGTATATTTTTTTTCTCTATATGAATGCAACACACAAGTTACCAACCCAACCAACGAGTTAAAGGTGCTCTCTCGTTTATTCAAAAATTTTTTGATAAGGTGCTCATAATAACTTTTTCAAAGGTTATTCACGAAACACTAAAAAAGTTATAAATTTTTAGCAATGTTTTTTTGTATTTATTTTGCCATATTTTAGGAACCACTTCACCCCCACTCTTCATTAATATACCACACATATTCAAGAGCACATACTGTGTTTCAAGGCAAATATCGGATTTTCATCATTATTAATTTGTTTTCTACAAATTTTCAAAGTGAGCGGCAGATTAGGTGAAAATAAAATTTTAAAAATAGCATCTCAACCCCTTCAATTTTTTAAATATGCTAGCTATTATTCATGCAAGTCTCATGAGTTGACCTATCACTCATATATGGGAAGAGAAGTTAATGCAAAATACCCAGTATTTAAATTTTTTTCAAAAATAATGCTCTCATCACGAGGTCCGACAGTCAAACAGATATTATTATTGCGTAATGAGCTCTTCAGTGACGTCAGAATACAGGCCAAAGAAACTGGAATGAAGTTCTCCTCTCTTCTGAGGTATACGTTTGAATGGTTTAAATAAAAACAGTGGCGTAAAATCAGAGGAAGAAAGTTTGGGAACCAGCCCCTCAGTGATTTTTCCTTTTTACTTGCGAAAAAACCGTAAAATTTCACTAATTTTCGAATCTTATCTTCAAAATTTTGCAAAATTTGACTCTCGTTTCACTTGGGCTATGTATTTTTTTAATTTCAAAAAACTTTCCAAAAAATCCTCTCCTCTCCGAAGCCAGGCTTGTTACACCATTCAATAGAAAACATAACAAATTGACTATTTTTGGAACTAGAAACGTGTAAAAATAAAAAAGAGCTAGGCATGGTCGTCTAAGCCCCTCCTCTACAAATTTTAGACAAGACGGAATTTTTATCCCCGTCCCAATGCCGTTCACACTTATATAATAATTGTGTATATCTAATACACTGTCAATACAAGGCGTCTAGCCAAATTTGAGCGGTTTTGACCGCTATCGAGCTTTGTAAATGATTTCAGTCTTTGCAAAGGAAAAAATTTGAACATCTTACAAGCCCATAAATAATTTCACAGGTCTTCTAAGGCTGCAAAATAGATTTCGCTAAACCTCCCATCCGTCGTACGTCAATAATCCCTCATAGTGGGGTTTCCTTTGGCAATACGACAGATAAGATCGGGCTAAAAAAAGTCACAGGTACTGTTTTTACCTGTTTCAATAAATTTTTTGATTCAATTCCATCGATTCTAGTATGTACAGGTTTTAAAATCATATGTAATCTTTTTCAACGTACGATAAATTAAATTAATTTTCTAGGATGACGTCCTAATCATACCAACCTTGTGTGATTATTACGCTGAAGAGAATCGGAAGACAGGAAAAATTCTATCGAAATGTAAATAATTTATGTAATTTACAACTATAAACACATTAAATTCCATCAAAAGCGATTCTTTAGTTTTCTCGAATATTTCAAGAATTCTACCGTTTTCCAACGTCAGCGTCATTTTCTTTCTACATCAACACAAGATTTTAACAAGACAAACACGCATAAATTGTAAAATCTACATGGAAACACTTTGAAAAACTTTTCATTAGTCTCGAGTTCAACGAATTCTATCTATCATCATATCCATTAATTATTTAACCCACACAAAGACGCCATTTTGAAAAAATTCAAAATTTCCCATTCTTCCATGTTACTGTAGGTGGAAGCCGAAGATGAGATAAAGGCTGAAAAAAACTTTCATCGAATAAATAGCAAAATTCAACCCTGCTCGGTAATCAACTCGTAGAGCCTTTTGTTTAATTACGTATAGGCTACCTACGTCTGCAATGAAGGAGTCAAACAAAGAGTTAATTATTTCCAATAACAGAAAGATGAAAAATCTCGTATTTCAGGGATTCGTCAAAAAGAGCAAAAATACATACAAAACTGTAGTCAATATTACGATCGTGTTCGCGGTTGAAATGAAATTTCCATACTCGTGGCTTATTTGTCTTTTCTCCTAATTATACATGGGTATGATTTCAATGAAATGGAATACTTGATAAGCACTTTTTTTAGACAGCGAAATTATTAAGAATAGGTGTTCATCGTCGTTTCAAATTTTACTGTTCTTAATCTGATTTTCTTTGTCGTATTGTAAAAGAAAACTACGTTATTACCGTCTGTCAATCTACGGCCGATGAAGGAGGAGGGGTATTAACAAAATCTGTTTTGTGATCTTAGAAGAGCATTTAGACTACTTTTGGGGGTGTCAGATACTTATTTTATTTTTTTCTCGAAAACTAAAATCGTCAAAATTTGGCTACTATAGACTTAGATTGACGGCCGATCAGATATACACGTATGAGTAGAGGTGACTTTGAGCCAAAATTCAGTCATGTCTGGATTTAGGCAAAGGGGTGTTAAAAACCAAAAATTGTAGAAATTATTAACTGTTAAGTCAACGTGCAGGAAATTAAAAGTTGTATAGCACATTTAAAAAAGGGGGGAAAAAGTATCGCTCTGCGATCCGATTTTCGTGACATATAACAATCATGAGAATTGAAAAAAAAACATCGCAGGTAGGAAGTGTACAACGGGGCTGAAAAGTCGAGACCAGCAAAAGACACATCTACGGCCTCCACTAAACGTACATACCTAATTTCAACTTTCCAGCCCAATTTGAAGGGGAATTATGCGAGGAGCAAACTCAAAAAATGAGAAAAATTAGAAAAACCGATCAAAAACCACTTTTTTGGGGCTGTCAAAGGTTGTAATGGAGCTAAAAAGTTGAAACCCCCAAATGGCACATCTACAGTTCCAACTAAATGTACATACCAAATTTCAACTTCCTAGCTTAATTTAATGAGAAGATAGAGGAGGAACAACCTTTTTTAAAGGTCAAAAAGGGGGAAACCCCCATATCTCCCCTTCTAATTGACTTGGGAGGTAGATTTTTATATATGTTACATAACCTTTAATGCTCTATCAATTAGCTTAAAAAGAGGCAATTTTTGGGTTTTTGACCCCTCAGTATCCCCTCCCTCAGATTGGGGCATAACTGAATTTTGACCCAAGTTCATCCCCACTCATATATATCTAATCCGTCGCCAAACTGAGTCAATTGACCAAATCGGAATGATTTTGGTCGGTATCGAACAGATTAAATAATTTTAATGTTCGAGGGAGTATGGGCCCCTGTACACAAATTTTTGTGAGCCCTCGCAATTTTTTCGAACTCTTATCTGAAATAATTTTCGATTAATTTTTTCAAAAAATTGAATTTTCGTCCGATAAATTCAGTATGTACGAGTATCTCACATATTTGAAATTATTTTCGTAAAAAATGAAGATCCATTTTGATTTTTATTCAAAAAAAAATATTACCTACTACGCGGGCGTAGCGAGGGTGAAAATTTTACAAAAAATTTAAAAAGAGCAATTGAAAAGTGAACATTTTATATTGTAAAAGTTGCTGCTTCAAATGTTGTTAAATTTTTATATTTCAAAGCATTAAACCACCTCCAAAACTAGATTCGAATTTTCAATGCCTAATTGCGAAAAAGTACGCACGTCCGAGTAAAGCAAGGGCGGAAATTTTCAATCATCAAAAACTACATTTTTGGAAATATTTGAGCAAGGAAAAAAGATAGGATTGGGCTTAAATCTAAATCTTTCGTATTTCTTGATTGAAGCAGCCAGAACCAATTTTGAAAGGTTCAATAGAAAATTTTCGTCATCCTGTTGGGCCAGTTCAGCCAAATTGTAATGCTTGCTAGTTTGAACTTTTAATACCTTAAACAGCGTAATCAATTTAAATTTTGGTAATTGTATGTTGATTTTAATTTTACTTGTGGGTCTTGATAATTTTTTGAAATAGTACAGGCCACGTACAAATGCAACCTTTGTGGCCCTGGTTGGTGTTGATTATTCGCAAGACCTCTTAAAATTACCTAAAATTCATTTTGATTTCTTATCATTATACAATTTTCGTACAACTAAAATCATACCATATCAAAAATGAAAAATGAGGTAGATACGAGATAAGTATTTACTAAAGAGATTCTGCGACGAAAAATTATTTAAAAAAAAAACAAACATAAAATTGTAGAAGATTTTTGTACTTGAGAAAAAAAATTATTCGGTCGACCTTTCACTTCATAAGCATTACAGAAACGTGTTTCTAATTCATTTTAATTAAAATATGAAACATAAATTACGACTTCCATGTTAAAGGGTGGCAAACGTTAACGCGCGGACGAGCCACACGAAGGAATATTTCAAAAGAAATTTTAATTAAGTAAAAAATATTATACGAGAGCAATTAAAGCAAAAAGCAAAATTATGTAATAATTTTTACCTCCTTCTCAACGTCACAAAACTTCGATAAGAAGCACATATCGATATATACGGTTAGCGAATTATCGCTTCGGATAATAAAGTTTTAATTTTAATTATCTTACAGATATCGCGCTTAGAGTGTAACAGATATGTGCTGTATACGTATATACTTTGTCGTTCGCTGTTTCATTCTTGACTAAACTAAACGTACTGTACGTAAGTGTCGAATTCAGACTGTAAAAATCTAAACGATACATGTAGCATTTGCTAGTGACTGTAGTTGTACGATTTTAGTACATGTATATTGCACATGTATACGTACGAGAAACCCGAGTCGTGTAATTAATTTTAACCAAAAATACTATCATTTAATATCGGCTAACATCGTCTCAACGTGCTTACTATGTATTCGTTCGCATATACTACGTATTCGCCAAATTAACGATAGAAATGTTTGTTTTTAACTGCTTTTGAAACTTGAACGTATGCTTTTAATTACGTTTGATTTTCATCGCGTAAAATGCCTCTCGCGCGACAAACGAGTAAAGTTTTATACACGATTTTAACTTGACGATTTTATACAAAATGCATACTAGGTAGGTTACCTATAGATATGAAAGTACATCGAATACACAGATACGCATATGCCATATTCTTCGTCTTGTTTTTCATATCCCTATAATGCGCACATTGCAAACGATGCAGATGCAATATAGGTTAGATACCTCCTACCTACCTACCTACCTACCTACCTATCTACCTACCCAGCTACATGTCCGTTTACATATAATTACGTACAGTGCAGGATAACCACGTTCGAATTAAATACTCCCTTTTATATTTGTATTTCGAAATCAAACGTATAATGGTGAAATGTCAAACGTACCGAGTCAGCTTGTACGAATATTTCACCGATGAATTATCAATTCAACGTTGAAAACGAGATAGGCGGAGACGGGGAGAACAAAACCAAAGCAGCTACAAACCATACTTATTTACGTATAGCATCATAGAAGTATGGACAATACAGTTTTAAATTTTCTATACACTTGGAGTGGTGCACGAAAATTACTTAAATTAAAATACAAGTTTTACAACCGTGTCTTCGTTGTAGAGAGGATGAATTATTACAACTTTGTACCATAATAAAAGCGATCTGAAACCAAACCGTTGGAAAATTTAAACGCTTACGCAGGAGTTAACTTCGTTCATAACACCAATTTCAATTCTACACACAATTTCGAAATGAGAATATTCGTAATGGTTTATTTTATTTTGTTATATTATGTATTTGAGTTTGACATTGAAAAAGGAGAATGGATTCGATATGAAAATGCGAAGGAAAAAAGAAATAAAGGGTAGATTTTCATTCAACGGTAAAAAAAAATCGTTTTCGAATCATTCTAAAATGTTTATTTCTACATTAAAAGTAAAAAAACATCGCAATGCGTGAATTTTTGAGTCTGATTTTACTTAAGTAAAGGAGATTATACGAATTGTCCACTCATGAAATTGAAAAAAGAAACGCTCTGGGGTGTTTTTTCTTCAGCAGTGGTAGGGGGTACAAGTAGATATTGAAACGAACACGTGAAATCCCGTAAAGACACATTTAGGGCCACTATTAAATCTACATGATAAATTTCAACTTCCTGGATCAAGTTATGAAATATATGTACGTGGAACAAACTCGAAAAATAAGAAAAACTTGACAAAAAATTAGTTTTTCAGGGGTACGTGGAGTTGCATTGAACCTGAAAAATTGAACCCCGTAAAAGGCACACGTGGCATCCGTATACTAAATTTCAACATCCTAGCTCAATTCGAAACAAACTCGGAAAATCATTTTTTTGGAGTTGTCAAGTCTGAGAGGCTGCTATGAGGCTGAAGAGTCAAAATTCAAAAAATCAAGTTAAACGTACTCGCCAAATTTCAACCTCTTACCTCAATTTGAAGGGAAGATACAAATGAAATCGTTTTTTTTGCAGGGTCAAACAATGGGGGACCCTCCCCTCCTTCCTTACCTCCTACTCGACCCAGGGAGCTGATTTTTGGATCTGTAAAATAACTTTGGAATCTCCATAAATTGGTTCAAAAAGGAAAATTTTTACAATTTTTGCCTCTCAGCACCCCCTCCCCCCAATTTGGACATAACTGAATTTTGACCTAAGGTCATCCCCACTCAAAAATATCTAATCCGGCCTCAATTCAAGCCTACTGCCCAAACTGGATCGATTTTAGTCGGTATCAAGCCGAGCAAATGATTTTCCGTTTTAAGAGGAAAAAATAATAAAAATAAAAATCTGAAATTGCCAAAAATTGTCTTAATGATGTCCAAGGAGCCTAAAGCGGATTCTGTTTTTTGAGTGGGGATGACCTTAGGTCAAAATTCAGATTTTATTTTTATTATTTTTTCCTC
>FIZR01008356.1:0-22969 GCA_900060175.1 Ferrisia virgata
GGGGGGGGGGGGGGGGGGGGGGGGGGGCGCCCCCCACCCCCGGTCGGGGCGTCCCTGGAGAGGGGGGGTTCCAGATGTGCTTTTCGATGTTGTTAACCATATTCTTTGAAATAAACAATCTTCCTTAAATTAAATTTTAACGAGATTTTATTCACTTTCTCATCTTTTAGAATAATGCTTCGCCATTTAAAATATTTTTCATACAAATTGAAATTCAATAATTCTTTCGATATATTACACTACTTTTGTAACATTTTATGCAGTTTTATTGATCTTTCGAGTAGTTTTACTACAATCTTTACGATATTGCAATATTTTTCATGTAAAATTTCAAACGATATTCGCAATGTTTTTTATGAATTATAAATCCATTAACACAGGTTTTTCATAGCTTCTAACTGTCTTTTCAGGCCATTTTCAAAATATTTTAAAAACTTGTTTTTTTTTTTTTTTTTGAAGATTTGATTAATTTAAACAAGTTTTAGGCAGTTTTAGTAACGTTTTTGACAAATTTTTCATCATTTTTTCTACACGTTGTAAAAGTAAATTAAATAAAAAATTTAACCATTTACAAGCAGTTTTAATTAGCCTGATTTTCCAAGTCATGTCAATTAGTAAGGGAGATATTAGGGGTTTCCTCCTTTTTGACCTTTAAAAAGAGCTGTCCCTTTCTTATCTCCCCTCCAAATTGAGCGAAGAAGTTGAAATTTGGAATGCAGACTTAATAAAGACCATAGATGTGCCTTTCAGCGGTTCGACTTTTCAGCCTCATTGTAACCCCTCACAGCTCCAAAAATGTTACATTTTAATCGGTTTCTCTTATTTTTTGAGCCTGTTCCCCGCATGACTCCCCTCCTAATTCAACTAGGAAGTTGAAATTTGGTGTGTCGATTTAGTATAGGTCCTCTCAATATGTCTTTGGGTGTTTCGACTTTTCAGCCTCATCGCACCCTTCACATTCCAGAAAAAGTTTTTTTTTTTTTTAGTGTCGGTTCACCCTCTTTTATGAGTTTGTTCCTCACGTATCTCCCCCTCGTCGAATTGGGCTAGGGAATAATTATAATATTTCACGAAAATCAGGCTGAAAAAGCGTCCTTTTTTTCTTAGATTTTTCTGTTGTTGTGAGAGTGGTTGTTAGTGGAGGGGGAGGGGGAGGGGAGCGCCTCAAATACGATAATCGATGTATCGCTTCATTTTTTTTAAATTTTCCATCGTGCTGAAGGGATTGATGAGGGTGTAAAGGGATCGGATCGAAAAATTCAGCCAATATTCCAAACCAGAGTACTCGAATTAGCAAGAATCGATATGTCACTTCACTTTCCTGATTTTTTTTTTATATCTTGATCAAAATTAAGCACCCCTGCCTCCGCCCGTGGTGCATTTTGAAAATTGATTCATTGAAATAAACATAATATGGTCTCTTCGTTGTAAGTTTTTCAGATTTTTAAATGGTAGCCTTACACGTTTACGCTTATCGTGAAAAGTTGAGCTTTCGTTCTCATCAGTTTAACGTTAAGCTTTCAACATTTTAAATATCGATTTAAAATCTCCTTCCGATTCTCTACAAAAATAACGCAAACAAATTTATCTGAGGTCAAATTAATCTCAAAATGTGAGCCTTTAAGGTTCAGATGTTTGGCAAAAAATTTCAATAGTACAGAAATTGTCACGCCCCCCCCCCAAACGATAATTCCTTTACCAAACCATCGAAAAGAACTCGTAGAATTTTTTTGACTCAAATAGGAAGATGTAATGAGCCAGCTGTAACTAAAAAATTACATTCAGTTACTCGTATTTCTGCGTAACAAATATATAATTTGAGCTTACGGAATTTTTTTTTTTTTTTTTAATTCACCACCACTCTTTGGTTACACCAACATTGCTCCAACTTTTACGTAGGATGTACTTATCTCAGGTGAATAAATTTATTGTACAGGAACACCATTTCTCATCGGTATCGGTATCTTTTATCGCACAAATACATAAACGAGTATAAAATACTACACATCCCTTAAATTTATCTCGAATACGTTAGTAAAAAAAGACCGTAAAACTTTAGCAAGTCGATACAAGGTAACTGGTAGGAGAAGAAGTAGGCTGAAGAGTACGGTAACCTCGATTCAAAAAAGAATAAAATATATTATGTATAGGCAAAACCGTCAACATAACCTTTTTTTTTTTGAATAGCACAGCCATACACGTGACGAATACAAACAAGTTATCCGGATAGAATTTTTTTCCATCGTTTTAGTTGCCATTGTTGACAAACAATTTCCAACGAATTACCTACTAGTAAACGTTACGTAATAAGGAGCTTTCGGCTCGTTGACGTCAACCGTATTACAATACACGTACATATTTCGTCGTACCGTACAGTCCGGCATCGTACAACACAATCCTTTCTACACACGCACGCACATGTAATCCTATGGGAAAAAAGCATCGTGTAAAAATATCCGGGATTTTATTTATTTGCGTCGAGTAGCGAAAAAAAAAAAAAAAAAAAAAGAGGAAGGAGAAGAAGAAAGAAGCATAGAGAAGCTGAGAGAGAAAAGAGCTTAGAAAATAAAAAATTTAATAACAAGTCAAACATTTCAACGATACTTTTGGCTTTATTGGAAAATAAAAAAATTCATTCCGACTCATTGTCAAGAATCGGCGACATTTTCGAGTTTATTAATTTTTTACGATTTCAACAAGGCGGTCGGTCGATTTTTCCTACCTTTATTTTTTATTTTTTGCTCCGACAATAAAAAAAAAAAAAAAAAAGTAGGTAGATAGGTAGGTAAGTAAGCAGTAAATAGATACCATCATCAATATTTCAACAACGCGACGACGCTAACATGTTGGCATTTTATTAAACTTTACTCTCGTCAAATATGAGAAAGTTTCAACTTTTACCTTGGAAAAAGATATATATATATATATATATAGATACAAAAAACCTCATCGATACAGTACTCGCCAATGGTGTAGGCATGTACGGTAGGCTTTATACTACGTGGTATACATACTGGCGTCAAAATTCCACTTATCCACAGACAGGTATTTGGACGAAAATCTACCATCTACTGTCTACTCAAAAATGCGTTGCCTAAAGCTATAAAATATGATCAAGCGAAAAGCAAGCTATACTGATACGAGGCAGGAGACACGAATTGACGTGAATATGTACGAAAAAAAAAAAAAAAAAAAAAAAAAAAAAAAAAATGTCAGACACGTGCTATAACGGTGGACATTTTCATGTTATCAACAATGACACATCATTAAGCCAGTTCATAGACTTATTTATAGCTCAAAAATGATGTCCATCTTGTAACCACACTTTAAAACAGTGGCAAGCTAAACCGATCAAAACTATCAGGTCAGTGAAAAACATTCGAAATACGATACGCAATATGTGCCAAGGGAGCTGGTCAATTGAACAACACGATGCAGAAAAGTGATTGGTGTAGACTATCTGTAATGAACGGTGCAATTTGTACCACACATAATAAATATTTTACCTCTTGAGGAGGGACATCATACGTTCTAGTACGCAAATCAACACGGGCATAGTTATCGATACATGGTAAAATGAAGAATATGCCTGCGTACAAATGATATTTACTTCAATTAGTATTTTTGCTACTTCGTAGATACTAAAATCGTTCATAATTAACCACGCTCGACCAAAAAAAAAAAAAAAAATGTACATCGTAGTTCGTAAATGCGGGATTTTTTCCAGCACAGGGAAAGTGTTCCTTATAATGTTCGAAGCACGTCAATTTTTATCTTATTTTTCATAAAACGCCGAAGGGCTTTGCTTCATTTTAATTCATACGAGCGCAGCAGGCTCCAAACGCAAAGCTTAATTAGCGTCATAAGCGTTTAGAATATATAATTCGAGCCAACGCAACGCAACGAGTTTCAAGAAAATACCAGAAAAAAAAACAAACAAAAAAATGAACGCAACTCTACGAATTAGAGAAATTCATCGCAATGAACACAACTTGCCTCTTGCGGAGGAACGTCGAATAATCTTGATCGAATATCGACCATTTTATACGAATCGATGCACGGTAATATGAATAACATACCTTTGAAAAAGTACGTTAAATGGATTATACACGATATGTACAAAAATTGGACATTTTTACGCTGCTCACGACAGCTTGTTGGTCAATGTTTAAAAAAAAAAGTATACAAATACAATAGAAGATCATTTACCTGGTCCTTTCGCACCCCCTGATACTAATCTTCCCAGTCTGAAAATTACAGCTCTTTCGTATTCTTGTACGACCTAAAAATGATTTCCAAACAGAATAAAACACGCGTATGCTATTTAAAATCAATCAGCGAATAATACGAAAAATCGATCTAACGAGTACTTACTTTGAAACATACAAAAAGAGAAAACGGAAGGGTAATTATGACCAGAACCCATGACAGAATCGTTAGCACTTTGCCGCAAGCCTCACTGTCTGATGAATTTGAATCCTCCGCTGAAAATATACATTTTTATGGTTATGAATTTTGTCAAGATAAGAATATGATTATTATGAAAATGAAAAAGTTTATCGAACCGTAGACATTATAACCCAAAGCCATGACGAATCAAGCATTCGAGAGATAGTGGTCAAATACAGAGACGAACAGATTTGAAGTTACAGTGTTTGGCTGTATGGCCAATCAGTAGAGTAAAGCATTGTTTTAACTGAATTACATTCATTTTTGTATTTAAAATCACCAATTACAATTAAATTTTATTAAATAAAAATCCAAACAAGAAGAAAAAATGCTCTAAAAATATTTAAATACCATTTCGCATAGAATAATATTTCGAAAATAAACATCGAAACTTTGTTAACTTGAAAATAAAGACTATTCCGCCAGCCGTTGAGTATCGACCAATCAGCGTCGAGCACTGATGACGTCATCAGCTTCGCGACCTAACATATCGCCGTACTTGACGAACCACACCTAGTCGTAGTACAACTTCGCTCGCATTTATCCTCGTTTGTGTTTACGTTTTCCAACCGTAATAATTTTTAAAAATTTTACGCAATTATTTTCGTATTTTATTAATTATTTAATCGTTGATCGTTTTAATTCTGACAAAATCGAGTAGTGAAGGCTTAATACTATAAGCTTTTGTATGTTTCAGCTGTTTTTTTGTTTCAAATACGCGAACATCACTTATAGTCTACATAGTTAAGCAATCTAATCTAGCAAATGAGCTTGTAACGATGGAAAAATTTATCAAAGTATCAGCGAAAGAGGACGATCCTCACGAAGACGTGCCTTTAAACGATGATGGAGCTTTATCGTTAACCATAATGCGGAAATATTTCCCGCGGGCGATAGGTTTAAAGTATTTTTCCGAAGCTGATATAAGTCATGAAATAGATCTCGACGATGATCGATTCTACCCACCATTGGGCCTATGGGGTGATCTAACATATTACTGTATTTGCACCGAAGAAAGTTGGTATTATAATTGTTTTCATTACTTATCGATCGACCAATTTATACGTATTACGGTTTGATATATTCATGTTCAGGTGAATTTGTAGACGTGAAATCAGAACCGTTATGTATAGAAGATATACAGTGTTTCGAGGATGAAGATAAAATCGAAGATAATACTTTAAACATGGTCCATGTCAAAATCAGTGCTACCACTAAAACTAAGAAAAAGTCGTACAAACCGAAAGGCAAATATAAAAAGGTGCCAACGTCGTTATTCGTGTTTTCATTTTATTCAAATCGAATCGCGTATTTAATGTTTTAATTTTTGTCCAACGCAGAGAAAGCCTCACAAGTGTGACATTTGTGGTAAAAACTTCCGTAACGAAAGTTACGTCGAAACGCATAAACTAATCCATACCGGAGAGAAACCTTACGCTTGTTCCCATTGTGATGAACGTTTTGTTAGGCAAGATTTACTACGAATACACGCGAAAAATGTGCACAATATTAGCTGTAGGCGGAAGCAAACTCCAGTCCAACGTTCTCCAACATCTAAACGCGATAAACGACGAACGGTTTGTAATTATAATTTCACAGCATCTCGGTACACTCGCTTAAATTTCCTCATAATCCGAAGATGAATTTCAATTTTGATATATAATTTTATGTTCGTTACAGGATGATTTATACTTTTTCGCGGAAGTGAAAAAACGAAAATACACGCGAAGAAAATCGAAAAACGAAGAAACTGGCGAAGAAGAGGTATAACCATCGAATTACTTTTATGATATTAGTTTTAATTTTAAAAAAATCACGTGATATATTTCAGACTAAAAATTACCAATGTATAAATTGCTCGTTGAGTTTCGTTACAAAATCGAGTTTACGAAAACACCTGTGCACAAACAACCAGACTCAGTTCACTTGCGAAGAATGTCATCAAACGTTTACCAAACTCAGCAAATTACGGTTACATTTATATCGATGTCACGCTGATCAAAAAGTAGTCAAAAAAGCGTCGCCTCCCGTTCCGGTAACGTTAAATATTTACAAATTTTTACCATCAATTTATTCGCGTTGAATTTAAAATCAAATTTTTGCTCACAGAAAAGCGAACCCCTGAAAACAACTTCGAACGTAAAATCCAAGAATAAATGTAAATACGCCAACACGGACGCTAAACAAGAGCCCAGTGATTTGGAAAGCTCCGACGATGACGTCAGCTATTGGGATTGCGTTAATGAAAACGAACATAGCTCGTACATATCGAAATGCGATTGCGTTCCTCATTTTAACATCGTTCACTACGTCGAAGCTAAAATACCGCCCGGAATATTAACGAAATTCCGTTACTGTAAGCAAAACAATATACCTTGGACAGGTTTCTTGGGATACAGCGCTCTGTATAAATTTTGGGCCAGGATTGTGAACGATAATCCGTATCATAACGTTTATGCCACCACCGGTTCCACCGAAGTGGTGCATGTTATCGAAGAAGATACCGAAGATGGTGAAAAATATAGCGATGCTGTGACCGAATTTATAATAACCGAAGAAGACGAAGATGTGAGCGAAGCTACTGCTGAGAATGCAAATTTCCTCAAAGGTATGGACGACCTCATCACGTTTAATTGAATCGCAGTCGAGTACTTCGTTAAACTTTCTCGCTACACGATGGCTGTTGAAGAATGTTTTTTTTTTTTTTTCTCATTTTACAGTTTGTATTTTGTCATTTTTTTTCACTATCCTTGTATTTCGAATCTACGTTAACGATATCGTAAAAATAAATTATGTTATATTTACATCGTGTAAATTTGGTTTTCTTTTATCTCAATGTACATATTGTTATCGCTAGGAAATAAATAAGAGATTGTTTTTACGTTGTGTTTGACTATTTTTTTTTTTCTGTCGCAACGTTGTCAATTTTGGAATAAGGGTTAAATTTGTAATTCGATAGTGCTTTCAATTTCAATATTAGATTAATTTATCACACGTTTTTGTAAAAATATTAAATTTTGTCTAGCTTCGGCTTCAGTAGATAAATTTTATCCGATGAAAAAAAAAAGCAATGAGGGCAAATCGGTATCGAAAATTTTCTGCAGACTCATTGATTTTATTTTACCTTTATTTCTACTCGTAATATGGCTCTCAAAAGTAATTTAGGATCTTTTATTAATTCCTCTTCTGGATCAAATTATGCTAACCACGAATGCATAAAAAAAAATCATTTCAGTTTACACTCGTTAGACGTTTCATGGGATCGTAAGTATCGCAAAGATTGGCTCCGTAGAAAAAAATATACTAAACTGAACAATAGATGCATGATGGAAGAATATAATCAAAATTGACGACGATTTTTTCGCTGTATATTTTTTTCTCTCCTTTAAAGCGTTATACGAGAAATGGAATTTCTTTTATTAAATAATCGACTTTTTCAAAGAAATTTCCGTTTCGAATAAAGCTCCGAAGATTGAGAATTTTGCTGAAAATTATTTCGCCTATAACGTCTGATTTAATTTAAGGATAAATTTTATCGAACTGGGCGTTTGTTTTGTTAAAGTGAAGTTTTCAGAGTCTTTTCTCCCTTTCTTTTTTTTTTTTTTGGTCTCGTACACGCGATTATTAAAATAGTTTTTTTTCTTTTATTATTTTTTTTTCCACTCCAACCTCGAATACAAATATTTGTAATTTGAAAGACGCGAAACGAATTGTCGTGGGTAATGAAATCGAAATACAGTATACGTAAAGATTCGAATAATCGTCATCTCGTGATTTTTGTTGATTTTCTCTCCCTCTACTCTGTTTTACCCCACTATAATGGCTGGTTAGATTGAAAACGATAACTGGCCCGCAATAAAAAATAAGGCGAGAAAAGCTCGATGGCGTTTCCACTTCTTTTTCGAATTTTATCAACTTATAACAGTTTTTCGAAATCCTAAAATAACAAAAAAAAAAAAAAAAAAAAAAAAAAAAACAGTTATACGTGACCGAGTCAGATATAGAAGTTGAAATAGGTATCAGGAAAATTAGAATAAAAAAGCGCCATCGATGGCAATTTTTTACACAGATTTTCTATGATACTGTCAAACAAAAAGCAGGCTACTACGGAACATCGATTAACGGAAAATACCCGGGGAGGGAAAGAAGATGTATTCAAAATTCATTTTCAGGGCTAGAAAACCATTAAGATAATTTTCGGACAAATATTTAATTCATTAGCTTGAATTTTTCATGTCATATTGTCAATGAAAATAAGGGAAGGAGGAATATCATACATAGAAGACCATTACAACCATTTTTGACCTTCCCATATTTTTATTTTTATTTTTTTTATTTTTCTTCAAATCTAAAAATCATTAGCTGAGCTCGATACCGACCAAAATCGATCACATTTGGTAAATAGGCTTGGACTGGCAGCAGATTTGATATTCTGGAGTAGGGCTGACCTTGGGTCGAAATTCAGTTCGTGTCGAAATATACTGGAGAGGATGCTGAAGAGCTAAAATTACAAAAATTGTTCCTTTTCGAGCTAATCGGTAGACAATTCAAAGTTGTATAATATTTCCAAAAATCAGCTTCCTAAGGCAATTAGGAGGGGAGATACGAGGGATTTCCCTCTTTTTTTCCTTGAATATATGCCGTTTTTCGTCCCCCCCCCCCCCCACGTTGAACTAGAAAGTTGAAATTTAGTATGTAAACTTAGTAGGCGCTATAGATGTGTGTTTTGGGAGGTTTCGGCTTTTTAGTCTCATTTCACCCCTTCATAGCCCCAAAAATGTAGTTTTTTTTTATTTTTTGAGTTTGTTCCTAGCATACCTCCACACCCTCCCCAAATTGAGCTAAGAAGTAGAAATTTTATAGGTAGGAGTTCTAGATGCGTCTTTTGGGGGTTTCGACTTTTCAGCTTCTTTGCACTCCCTCGCAACCGCCAAGAAACACTACAGCAGGGTAAGGAGGGCGATTTGCCCAACTCGAGTTAATAAGAGTATTTTACACCTCGCACATTTTTTTTTCAAAGTTTTTAGTATGGTGGCCCTCTTTACCGTCCTTGAAAACAGGAATTATTTTGTTGGTAATTTGATATTTCATGGACCAAAAAAAAGAAAGTTTTTGAGGGCTGTAGAGCGGGCCATCACTCGAAAAAATTTGGAAAAAATGTGCGAGGTATAAAATACTTCTACTAACTTGAGGATATTTTTTCGAATTTCCAGCTAGAAAATGAGGGCCTACAAGCCCTCCTCAAAGTTTTCAAAACCCATTTCAAGCTCATACCAAAGGTTTGAAAAATCTGTAAAAATTTCACAACACTCTTCCTGGGTACCTTCACTTTCATATCAAGTTTGAAAAAAAAATTGGTCAAAAATTAGCGGAGAAAAAAATGATTACAATAAAGTGCATTTTTACTGCCCTTCCCGCCAGTGACGAAATAAAAAATCGTCTTTTACTAGTGTTATAGATACTGGACCTAGAATAAGACATTCGAATGGCGGTCATATTGCCTGATTTTAATGAGTTATTGCAATTTATCCCGTTGGATGATCTTGGCTGCGCTACGGTCAAATTTCTGTTGTGATAACACAAATAACATTCACCCCCATAAAATAATGCTCAACTTTGGGACAATTTAAGACCACGCCATGAAATGTTGTCGTACTTCAGGAATATTTAGATATAGTTTGAACAAAAATTAAACCAGAGCACAGCCAAGATTACCAAGCAGAAATTGAAATAACTCAAAAAAAGCTACTCCCGTCTTACCCCTCTGCCTGCCGTTGGATGTCTTATTCTAGATCAAGTGTCTGATACCAGCGTCTAAATAGTCTTTTAAAAAATTTGAATTCTGATACCCAACGGCGAATCGCACTCCCCACCCTGCCATAGCCTTTGTTTTTTTTTGGTTAATTTTTCTTATTTTTTGAGTTTGTTCCTCGCTCCCCCACCCCCCTCCCCGGTGCAAGGAAGTTAAAATTTGGTATGCAGATTTAGTCTAGGCCTTAGATGCGCCTTTTGGTGGGGTCGATGTTTTAGCCCCATTGTACCCCCCCCTCCCTACTGATTAGAAAAACGCATTTTTTTCAATTCACATAATTGTAATGGGTATTTCACAAAAATAAGGCTGAAAAGGCATTTTTTTTTTTTTTTTGTTAAATCGAAGACTAAAATCAGTTACTCGGCTCGATACCGACCAAAATTGCTAAAATTCGGTCAACAGACTTACATTGACGGAAAGTTAAATATATATGAGTGGGGATGACCTTGGGTCGAAATTCATTCACGTTCAAAATTGGAGAAGGGGTTGGTGGAGGGGGGAGGCAAAAATCACAAAAATTATTCGTTTTTAAACCAATCAAGGCGGAATCGAAAGATGTACAGCAATTCCAAAAAATGGCCACCTACGTCAATTAAGGGGGAAATGTAGGAGATTTCTCCCTTTTTTTGACTTAAAAAAAACTGGTCATAGCATAATTACTCCGTAAATTGAGCTAAGAGGCTGAAATTTGGCATGTAGATTTAATAATCGTTGCGAACGAGTCTTTTGGGGATTTCAACTTTTCAGTCTCATTACAGGTCGGTACAGCTTCAAAAATATGGTTTTTGGTAAGGTTAGGATCAGTTTGTTGGCAGTTTTTCGAAATTATTCCGCGCATATTTCTCCCCCAAATTGACCTAGATGGTTAAAATTTGGTGTATAGATGGAATAAGGGTGTTGGATGTGGCTTTTGATGAGTTTTAATTTTTTAGCCTCATTGGACCCCTGCGCTCCTAACGTTTTTCAAGTTTATTCCGCACATATCTCTTCAGGTCAGCTCAAAATTGAGCTGGATAACTAAAATTTGACATATCAATGCTTCTTTTCTCCCTTTTATTGGTGACAGCATAGTTGAGGATGAAATACGAGATGTCTTATGAAACATAACTTGTGCTTTTCAAAATATTTTTTTCCTTGTAGATACCCACTTTATATAAAATGTATATATCTAGTCCCTACGAGGACACCCTGTGCATAGTGTTTACTTTGGAAGCTTTCAACTTACATTGGCATATCGAGAATCGCAAAATCAAGCGATATATTTTATAGCTTTAACTGAATTCCGATATTAAATTTTAATATTTAACAAGTTCGGTTCTGTCGGATCCGATCATTCGTATAAATTCGAATCAAACGCGCAGAGTACGAGAAATAGGCGCAGAAAGGCGTCCACATAATGAACTTCCAAAAAAGCATTAAGTATTTATTCGTCGAGTAATATCGCTTACTCGGCGAAGAAATAGTAAAAGTTTTCCTACGCTTTATGCTCGATACACCTATATTTATTTATATACCAACGCAACAACGTTAGCGTGCATTTTCAAAAGGCCCAAATACGTATACCGTGTGAATTGAAATTTCGCCATGTTTCTTTGGGTGCTTCTACCAACACCTGGGTGATATTTAGACGAAAGTTGAACTAACGAGAAAAATAAACAAAGCCGTATAAACGGTAGCTTTTATAATTGTATAAATGAGATCTCGCGTGTATTTCGTTTTTCAAAAATAAATAGAAAATTTTTCCCAAAGAGTGTTAGTAACAGTGTACTCGCCCTTTGCTTACCTTTCCCTCATCTTTATACTCAACTCCTATATATATATACCTACTACAACTACGTTCGTTATACCTATGCATAGGTATCTACCTACCAACCTGAATGTATGAAAATTGTTTACTTTCGCGCAACTTTACTCTCTCGTTCTATAATAATTTTTTGTCGTTCGAGTTTTTCTTCTCTATGTGACAAGAACAAATTACTTTCGTTTTTATACCATTCGCGAAATAATTCACGACAACGACGTTTCGCCGAATTTCTCTCCCCCGATGCTTCCCCAGAGAAACGACAGCACGGAAAGGAGGAGGGTTATGGACCCTCGTCGAGCTTTGAACGTTAGTCCGCTGTTTGTCGGTAGCTAAGATTTCAACATTGGCCAAGTTGACGCGGGACACGTTCATGTCGACGAATTAGGGTACTTTTTACAAAGTGTCGATGTCGTTTGTCGACGTTTTTATTTAGATTTAATAATGTTACATCGAGAAAAAATATCGACAAAGGGGTCCGTGCAGCGAGGGATGCGTTTTGGAGGACAGTTGCCAATATCTTTTCTTTCTTTTTCTCCTTTTATTGAACGCGCGATATAAGATATTCTAACCTAATGAATGGAGTACTTGATGCGAAAATCGGGTAAAAATATTGATTTACGATAGACGTACATTTCACAAATACGTGAAAAACCGCAAGAAGTACGAATGAGTGTTATAATATTGCAGCACATTATGTTCGTTTGCCAATTTAACGAATATAAATGCGAAGATATGAAAAATTCTAAGCATTAAGCAAACAATTTTGTTTAGCAATGTTATACTAGCATTGCCTGCATCAACATTGTCACAATGTCGTTGCATTTTATAAAATAGGTTTTTTCTACGGATTTTTACAATTTTGAGGATTTTAATGAGTTTTAAGGATTTGTAGGAATAAAAAATTAAAAATTTTACCTTAAAATTGAAAAAAACTGTTTGTCGGATCTGATAAACAGTTGAAAACTGTAACGATTCCGATCATTTGCATTGTATGAACTCTGAGCTAATAAGCTTAATGGCATGCTACGCGATACATCATGTATACTGTCTACGTAGTACAATTTCACTGCATAATCATTAATAAGTAATTACCAGTAAATTACCAAGTAATCACCAGCAAATTACCAAATAATCGCCAGCGAATTACCGAATAAATACCAACAAATTACTGAATTATTACCAGTAAAATATCAAGTAATTACCGGTAAATTACAAAGTAATTACCGGTAAAATACAAAGTAATTACCGGTAAAATACAAAGTAATTACCAATAAATTACCAACTTATTACGAGTAAGTTATCAAGTAACTACCGGTAAATTACCAAATAATTACCAACAAATTACCGAATAATTACTAGTAAACTATCAAGTAATTGTCAGTAAATTACTAGTAAACTGCGAAGTGATAGCTGGTAAATTACAAAGTAATTACCAATAAATTACCAACTTATTAGGAGTAAGTTATCTAGTAACTACCGGTAAATTACCAAATAATTACCGGTAAA
Organism: Ferrisia virgata; assembly: GCA_900060175.1. Classification (NCBI taxonomy): domain Eukaryota; kingdom Metazoa; phylum Arthropoda; class Insecta; order Hemiptera; family Pseudococcidae; genus Ferrisia; species Ferrisia virgata. The sequence goes on from FIZR01008356.1 coordinate 13,572, forward strand.
TTACCGAGTAATTACGAGCAAATTATCGCGTAATTACCGGATAGTTACCAAGCGATTACAGGTAAATTACAAATCATCACCGGTTAGTTACCGAGTAATCGCAGATAAATTACTAGTGATTGCTGGTTAATCAACTAGTAATTGCGAATTAGTTACCCAGTACTTACCTCTAAATTAGCAAGCAATGGCCAGTAAATTACAAAGTGATCATCGGTGAAATACAAAATAATTTCTGGTAAAACATCAAGTAATTATAGGTAAACTACAAGTAATTACAGGTAAATTACCTATAAAGAACCAAGTATCAACCTCTAAATTATCAAGTAATTACCAGTAAACTACCAAGGAATGAACCGTTTTTTTGTTTTTACTGTAAATCACATTAGAATTTGAAAAAGGCTTTTCAAGGAATTTTTTTGATGAGGTTCTAGGGATTTTTTTTAAATTATACTAGCAGCTCTCCTGTTGCAAAAACAATGTTGTGAAGTCACCATGACGAAGTTGAATCAATATTGAACATACGTCGCAGAAATGTTTTAGTAATGTTGCGGCAACATGGCAACATTGCAACATGGTAGAATTGCAACAATGTTATAAAATTGATACAATATTAGAAGAATTTTGGAACAACATGCCGGAAATTTGCAACTTTTCAACAATCTATCGACATTGTCAAGTCAAGTTTCATGAATATTTTCCCAACGTTGACATAGAGGCCCTGTAACTTTGCCAAACTATTGCAACAATTTTGCATCAATCTTCCATGGATGAGTAGTTGCAAAGTGCGGGTTCCGTGGACAATTTTTTCGTTGCATAGCCAATACTCGCAGACGGACCGAAAAATATCCAATTATGGAGGCATACACAACTTTCCAAAAGGTACAAATTAACATGTAGATTTGGTAGCATATCTAATATTGGCGGCGACGCAAAAATGATGTCATGATTGTATAACTGAAATTTATCCAGGACACGATACTAATTTGTTTACACGATATTTTCTAACCTCTGAAAATTTTTAGCGCGTGACCAAATCCACATATTTTTTGTACCCTTACAAACATTGGGTATGCAAGTGCAACCACATATTTTTATACGATTGCAAATTTCAGGTATGCAACCAGAAAATATCCCCAAAACGCGTACTTTCCATCTACTCAGACGTTATTGACCAAAAAAGATGATATCATCGCGTAATTGCGGGTACCTTCCTTTGTGACGCCCTATTTTTTCCTCCACCGATGGAAAATACTGTAGCCTAAAATTTTAGCAAATGAGAAATTTTCAAATTTTAATCAAATGGCCAACGTAATTAAAAGACTTCGTAGGAATTTTTTTTTCAGCGAAATTTGTCGCAGAAAAGTTTTACCTATCTTGACTATTGAAAAGAGCTACTAAAGTTCAAATGAGCGTTGCTCCTTCAATAATCGTGATACGCATATCTTCCACATGACAAGTTTTATTGAAAATTTTTTTTCCCTGCACGTTTCTCTTGTTACATTTGACATTTGATTGAAAATTTTAAACTGTCCAATTGCTAAAATTTAAGATAATAGTATTTCTAATTATTGAATGAAAAGGAGGAGGAGGAGGAAAGGGGGTCATAGGAACTGGGTAAGATCTGCGAAGAAATTTGAATCGTTCACTGGGCGCTGATAATTTTCCAACGACTTCAAGAATATTTTTTCAACAGAACTTTCACGGCAGTTGCAACAACTTAACCCACATTGAAATCTTCTACGAATTCAAGTTAACGAATTATGCAAAGTAGAAGCTACCTAACCTTATTGTTTTACTTTTACATTTCACGGAAATGGGGAAAAAAATCACTCCAGCTAATTCGTTAAAATGTGCAGCAACCAACTCGAGTTATATATTCAATCATTTTGCTCAATTACGTATACGTCAGCACACCGCGAATAGAAAGAAAAAAACAACAGCAACCGAGTCGAGCGGTTTTTCCATTTCGTCAACTCGATAATTAAAACTTAATTGACGCGGAAGTGTTGATAGTGGAAAAGAAATCCGCGTTAAAATTTAAATATTCGATTACGTGTAAATTAGATTTTTTGCAAAAAAGAAAAATAGAGAGAATCGACGACGAAACTTTTCAGTTTTTTTGTAACGAACTAACGAACAAGTCTCTGGCAAGCTGTAGCATTGTATATAAGTATTAAGTATACGTATAGGGTCGTAGTAGCAAGATTCTGTAACGAAACACGTAGGTAGGTAGGTATTACGAACGAAAGTATACTAAATTAAATTTTCGCCTTTTTTAAACGTCTCGTCGCGTCGAAATATTCGCTCAACGTCTCCGTCGTGGATTTTACAAGCTACCGAAGACGAAAACCGTCGTAGTATCGTATACCTACGTTTAGTATCGTCAACGTAATTCATAAACTTCTGTGTAGACTTTTGAGGTTAAGCTCGCGAGCTATACGCTATATTAAGGGTGCACGGTTAAACGTTGATGAGTAAATTAAAAATTCAAATGAACCTATTAAAGGGTGTATTTTATTTAGAGAATTTTTCCAACGCGTAAATGCTGCTACTTTTTGTTCTCTCGCTACCTGCGTGTAAATGTTGCTGTACGAGGACAATGTAGACTTAACAGCGAGGTCATCCACGAAAGGGTGTCAGTAGGCTGAAAAGCTGGAACACCTAAGAGACACATTTAGAACTCCTACTAAATCTACACCGTAAATTTCAACTCCCTAGCTCAGTTGTGGAGGGAGGGAGGAGGAGATATGGATCGAATTACAAACTAGAAATCCGGTAAAAACCACCCAAAAAAAATATACTTTTTAGCCGAAATCTTCAGAAGGCATATAGGGGATCTTTACGGAGGGAGGGAGGGGAAGGGAGACAAACTCGAAAAATTACAAAAAAGCGCCCCAAAAAGTCACTTCCCTAATGCTGTGAGGGAGTCCAACGCTAGTCCAAGTGAATTCGAGACTTCTACGCAAGCTGCAATACTAAATTTGAGCCTTCTTGATCAATTTGCGATGTAATTAGGCGAAAGATCCAATTTTTCTCCAAGTCGAAACAGGGGTAAATTCTCGACACCATTCTTTCTAACCGACGTGGGAGGCAAATATTCAGATATGCCATGCAACTTTTGAATCTCATCGATTAGTTTAGCAGAAACCAATATGCCACGCTAACACAGGCAGTTTTAATTTTTTCTCATATTTTTCCACCTCTAAAAGAAGGAGAAAGGTGACTACTCAAAATTTGTATCCGAAGTATAAGTGAATACCTAGAGCTCTGCATGCAAAGAGTAAATATCGAAAGAATGTAAGTTTTGATATTTTAAATGTAGTTGGTACAATTTTTTTTATTTAATACTCGTTACTTGGAGAATTTTCTACTGCATTTTTAGCGAAATTGGATCATTTTTTTTTTTTTTTTAATGTAAGGGAAAAATTTTCTCACTCCAACACTCAAATGTGATCCTTTTTTCCAACTTTAGAATTTCAAAACTGCATACGTTTGATTTTATAAACAGTGGAACGTGACTTAAAAAAAAAATCAGGGTAATTTTCAGAGTTTTTCGGGGGCTTTAGTAACAGAAATGCAATTTGGTTTTTACCATCATATTTCTTTCAAATCCCTAATCTATTCCAGTTTGCCAAACTGGCATTGTTTGACAACTGATGACGACATTTCAACTGAAAATCATTGAATGAATCCCAGTTCAAGGCCAACTGTTGATGGGTCAACTTTCTTTAATTTTTCTCAATATTACAACTTAAAATCCTGAAGTCAATCCAGAGTCGAGATCAACTGTTTTTGGGTCAACTTTGCACATCTTTAATTTTCCTCAACATTTCAACTTGAAATCATAAAATCAATCCAGAGTCAAGGTGAACTGCTGGCAGGTCAACGGATGACGGTATTTCAACTCAAAATCATAAGATCGGTCTAAGATCAAGGCCCACTGTTTTAAGGAGTCAATTTCAAACATTTCTAATTTTTCTCAACATTTTAACTTAAAATCATATAATCAATCGTTCATAAAATAACTCCACTGTTACATCTTTAACTTTTCTCAACATTTCAACTTAAAATCATAAAATAAATTCTTCATAGAATAAGTCCACTGATGTCATTCCAGGTCATAAAAATCTGTTCACTGATGTCAGTCCAATGATAACATCACACTAATGTCATCCAATGATGACGGTCAATTGTTGACGATTTTTCCAGAATACGCTATATCTTTCGATGTTAATAATCAAACTCGACGACCTTTAATTTATAATAATCGTCATGCAACTTGATTTTCCCTATTTTGTTGAAGTTTTGTATGTATTTAAGGAGGGGGCAGGGGGGAATCCTTCGACAGTGTTTAGAGAGATGGTATGAAAAAAATTAAGCAAACATTCAAGCTCAACGCCCAGGAATTAGCAATTTTTTAATCGAAATAGATTTTCCAAAAACGATACGAGGGGCAGGGGGAGATATTCGAGAGGTCTGGAACTGAAAAATGGATTTTTCACAGAATTTTTTTTTTTTTTAGTATTTTAGCCAGTATTTTTGAGTTTTTTAAAACAACTCAACCACCTCCCCCCTTGAAAAATTTCTAAAAATTTTACACTGTCAAAACACATACATATTTAGGTGAACAATTTTATGTACAACCCTCCCCCTCCCCCGAGACCGCAGCTGCAGAAATTCAACATTTTCTTTTGTCAAAGCACCTCCGTACCCCCCTCCAGGAGCGAAAATTTTTGGAAAAATTCATATCGATGGATTCATCATTACTCTGAACATTTGGATTAAAATCAGTGGACCATTAGAATCCGGACAGTCAAAATCCGCATTGACCAGATTTTAAATGCCTTAATACTGATGGTCAACTGTTCTAGGCTGTTGCCATTTGGATCGTCAACAGTTCGAATTTGCTGGATTTTTTTTCTCAACATTCAAGTTGACGTTCAAAGTGCTGGTAGTCTGCGTACTGATGATCAACTGTTGATGGTCTACTGTTGACAGTCCAGATCTCGATGGTCCACTATTGCTGGTCAACTCTTGACAGTCCACTGCTAACCATCAGCTGTCGAAGGTCAAGTGTGGATGGATTTGGGCTATCAGGAGTTGACAGTGCAAATATTGATGGTGTTGGTGTTGATGGTCCGCTATTGTTGGCCAATTTTTTACAGTCCACTGTTGACCACTAATTCCTAATGATCAATTGTTGGCAAATCTGGACCGTCAACAGTTGAATCATGTTTGACGAAAAAGTTGAGTGTTATAAAAAAAATGTCAAGCAATTTTTCCAAATTCCGAATGTTGAGAAAAATCACAGATGAAATTTGAACTTACGCTAGAGCGGGGAAGGCAAAATCAATTACATTCATAAATTTAGGATGAAAACCCTCTGATAATTGAAAGCCACCTGAGCCCCCCCCCTCCAAAACATTGAAAAAATTTCAAAAAATTGTACAAGTGAAAACATATACTTTGGTAAAAAATTTTCATGTACCCCCCACCCCTCCAACACAGAAATTCCAAATTTTCCTTTGTCAATTCCCTTCTCTCCCCGTGTTGAAAACTTTTGGAAAAATTCACGCTGATAGATCCATCGTTACTTGATACATTTGCATTGAAATCATATTTTTTCCTCAACTCATTTTTTTTTTTGATATTCTGAGCGAGAGGATTGGAATGGGGAAGATTTTTTTAGTCTTGAAGTTTTTTTACGGATACCTAAAGATATTCTGTAAAAAATTTTTTAAATACGAAATCAAGGGCATTTCGCCTATTCCTATTCGAGAATATAATTTTCAACGCATCGCTTTGGGGTAATTTTGCAACCATTGTGACATCCCACCTTCTCACAGTGGTCTCAAAAAAATTTAGTCGGCCAAAATTCGGTACTATGTGAATGGGGGTTTTTGGTTGAATTCGTTTTTTTCAATCACTTGGACCCCAAATCCCATAGGTATCCCCAGGGGGCCAAGGGACGAGGTCAAAGTTCAAAATTCTCAATTTATTCGAGTGGTATATCAAGATATATGTTATTTGGCCTTCTTATTTCAAATCCGGTGCAGGTTTGACTCAAAAACCCCCGCAATTCCGGGGGAGGGGGGGTCAAAACTCCAAAAATTTTTATTTCCTTGAGTGGGGTATCAAAGTATATGTTATTTGTCCTGCTGATTTCGAATTCAGGGCCCGTTTGGCTCAAAATACTCTGCAGGTTTCTGAGGGAAGGGTCAAAACTGAAAATTTTCAGTTTTTTTGAGTGGGGTATCAAAATACATGTTATTTGACCTGCTGATTTCGAATTCAGTGTCCGCTCGACTCAAAATTCCCTGCAGGTCCCGGGGGGAGGGGGGGGAGAGGAGGTTAGAACTCAAAATTTGTAGTTTGTTGAAATGTATACCTAATTAGGGTGGGAGTGAAAAAAAAAAAACTTACCCCGAATTGTGATGAAACTCACGAAGGCGATGACTTTCAGTTGAAAACCAACCATGTAAAATTTTTTGTGCCCCTTACTCAAATAGGGATGTAATTAAGTCTTCAAAGTAGGATAATTTTTGAAAAGACCGTATTTTTCGCCATTTACACCCCCCTCCCAAGCCCAAAAAATTGGTATAGCAACCCGGTCACTGAGCCAAAAAAACGCAATTTACGTTCTAGTTAGTACTTTTGGTCATCTACAAAAATCAAGATTTCTGCTCAACAGTAACTATTGTTGTCGAGATTCGATTCTTTTCGTTCGCGTATGCGAAATTCGCACACCCTCCGCCCGCCACTGAGTATCCATCAATCATTCAGCTACCAATATCGTGGAACTAATTCACGATTTTTATTCATCCAACTATACCTACCCTCGAGTAAAATTTTGCTAGCTGGTATTCGGTAGGTTGGTACCTAAACCTACATTATAAGCTTATTTATATAGATGCCCTGTGGGTCTGGTATCAAGTTACACCGATATTCTTGACAATATACCTACCATATCTAAATATACACAAGACGAATTTTGTAAACTGATAGGTGCGAAGGAGTGAAACTCTGAAAGCTGTATGGTTGTTTTGATATCTTGATACCTAAACTAGTAGTACTATACACACACACACACCACATCAGAGTGTTAAAGATAGTATAACTAATTTAGAATCAAGAGAAATGTAAACTATACACTCGCACACACATACACACACACACAAACACACTGAACGAACGTCTCGCAGCCTAAATACTACAACTCTAACGTTTATTCGTATTTTTTTTGTTTTTATTATTATTATTTTTTTTTTTATCGTTATAACGCCGAATACATCGCGTAGATAATTTATCACCGGCAGGTACATAACACATAGGCTAGGGGTATTAGGGGTGTATTTTAGGTACGTTTCATCGACATGTAGCACCAGATACTAATCGATTTCACGTAATTACAAATAACCCCCGTGGAAACGAGCATACTCGTGTATGGGAATAAAAGGGAATATACTCGCGTACGAGGTCTCATTTCGTCGACTGATGTATACGTATTACGAGTAATTTCCATTTTGTGTGACATCACACGATGACATGTGTATGATAATTTTGATTTCATGTCACGATTGCAAGCGCGAATATTCGAGTACCGATGATTGGTGCGGCTGGGTTGATGGTGATGGTTCATTCGCCAACGACTACATTTATATTTTTCACTCTAAACCGAACTGAAATGCCAACTTTCAACTCAATTATGCAATACGGCTGGTTGTGCGAATCGAGGCATTTTCCATATTATTGTACCTACTACTACCTACCTATCTGCTTGAGCGATTAATTGTCGAACGACGACGTTTTTGTGTCGCAATTAATACTATCAACGAGACAACAATTTGCTGGTGGTATATGGCGATAGAGACACAGCGATGGTGGGAGGGGGAGACGGAAGGAAGGAAGGCAACGTGGCTGCGAAATTGATTAGTCGACTGAATGACGTTTTATTAATTTTATCCATACATACGGTTCATCGATGGTGATGATGATGATGATGATGGCGAAAAAAAAAAAATGAAAAAAAAAGACAATGAACAGAAGAAAGATGCTGTGCAGAAGAAGAGGTAGCACTATACAAGAGACCGTAGGCATATCTGGAATATTTTCATTAGCGTCGAATTTAGAGATAACATCTGAGAAAGGTATGAGCTGTGTAAAGTATAAGCTACGGATAGTATTCACCTTCAAGTCTCCCCCGCCCCACCTCGCCCTCCCTTCCGAGCACCATTATCCTAGCGCTATCATCATCATCATCATCACCATCACCACTAGTAGAAGACGTACAGTAGATATATACCCTATATAGCGAGCTGGTGAAAAGCTAGCTATCTATGTATAGGTAGGTACCTACATAGCTATAGAGAGGAAAACCGAATCTTAAACTTTTTCACACCGTATACCGTACCAGCACCTTTTAAAGCTTTTAATGCGAAGAATTTCAGTTTTAATGAATCGCGAAATTCTTAATTCGCCGAGTAAAGAAAATTCTACTTCGAAGGTACACACAGGTCTGCAGACCTATCTTATACGCACCGCACCGCACCGCACCTCACCGATGGCGTGGTAGAGAAGACTGCACCTTTAAACGCGTCTCATTAGTCACACACTAATGCGCGTTTTCATTTTCAACATCCCTTTGAACCATTAACGAGACCCTTGCATACTTAGCTTGATAGCTTTGACGTCCGTTCGTAATAAAGCGAAGCTTTTAAATTGATTTTTTTTTTCTCACTCTCTTTCATTTACTTGAAAATTTTCGACACAATACCCCACAATGATGCTTTTTACTACCTACCTATCGGTACAAGGGACCTAGGTGAGCAATGCAGGTTAGACAGCTGCTCTTTTTCTTTCACCTTATTCATTTGATGTTTATTTTTATTCAAGATGCGAACGAAAAAAAAAAAAAAAAAAAAAAAAAAAAAAGGTAGGTCGATAAAAGATACGGAAAATTGGTCGAATAGAGAAAGCACGCGGACACAGGACGAAGAGGTTGGCTATTCAAAATGGGTTTAGTTTGGAACGTAAAGTGGTCAATGCAGCGAGGAATTTACGTCGAATAAAGTGATGGAAATATGTCAATTTTGACTCGTGAATTTATGGAAAATACGCCAAGGCAATTTGAATAGAATTAGAGGAAACTTATAATACGAGATGGTGAAATTTTACTTCAAAGAAAACTGGGTATTTCATAAAAAGAAAAAAAAAGTATTCTAAAAATAGAAGGGATAGTAAATATTTCATGTAATTTGAGCTTGAATATTTCTAGAAAAGGGTATAGCCGGTTAAGTATGGGGTTTTGGCCTTGGAAACCGATTTTGACCGTTCCTGCCCTAAAAGGTTCCCCTAATCTGGCAATTAAGTTTGACACCATTTTTGGACCCCTAGCTCAA
>FIZR01008358.1:0-37083 GCA_900060175.1 Ferrisia virgata
AAGATATGCAATTTTCTTTATAACAATAGAAAAAAAATAGAAATCTGAAAGGCGGAGGACGTTCCTATTAAAATCAAGAGCTCATACGTGAAGAGAATTTTTTTGAGGTGTCTACAAACCAGTTTTTCAGGGTACCAAGTGAAAAAAAAATAATCGTTTTTTTTGACCCAACCTAATGTACATACCAAATTTCAGCTTCCTAGCATTATTTGAAGGGGAGTTATGCGAGAAACAAATTCAAAAGACTTAAAAATGAGAAAACCTGACCGAAAAAACAAATTTTCGGGGCTGTGATGGGGTGCAATAGAGCTGGAAAGTAGAGACCCCCGAACGGCACGCCTGGTACATACCAAATTTTAACTTTCTCAATTTGGTGAGGAGATACGAGAGGAACTGCCTATTTTCAAGGTCAAAAAAGGGGGAAAACACTCATATCATCCCTCTTAATTGACCTAGGAGGTTGATTTGTGAATTTTGTTACTTAACTTTGGATTCGCTATCTATTGACCGAAAAATGAACAATGTTTGTGTTTTTGGACCCTCAGCACCCCCTCCCCCAAAATGGGGCAAAACTGAATTTTGACTCGAGGTTATCCCCACTCACATATATCTTAATTCGCCGCCAAATTGAGCCGATTGACCAAATTGGAGCGATTTTGGTCAGTATCGAGCAGAGTAAATAATTTTAATGTTTGAAAAAATGAATGAAAAAAATAAATGAAAATAAATATCTGACGTGGCCAAAAATTGTCTTAACGACCTCCCAGGACCCGAAAACGAATTTTGTTGGTATCCCCCCCTTCCTCCCCCCCACCTCTGTTGGTCGCTATACTGTAATAGACTGATTTTCATTGACATTATGGTATGGAAAATCAGGCTAAAAATAGAACAAAATGTATGAAAAATATACTCGTACTTATAGCAACTTATTCGCGTATTATGGATTGTAACATCAGAGATGAATTTACTGCGCTTAGATGCTTTTTGATTTATTCTCGAATGAAGTGGTTGTGGTATTTATTTGTTAACCTATTACGATTCGTTTTTGCATGGAAATGGAAATTTAAATAATATTTATTATTCGCTGTGGAAAATGAACGAGTGTTTCTTTTCTCGATCGAACGTCTTTACCTTTTTTGCAGCCGAACTTTGTGTTTTTCTTTTCCTGGTAGTCTACTATTTTAACCGTAGTGCATACCATGTACGTAGAGCGAATTGTCGAGATTTTTATTTGTTATATTTCTTTTTGTTTACTTTCGTTACGGTTCGTTTTTTCCCCCATTTTTGCCATCTTTCTATTTTAAGACGATTTTTTTGTCCATTTATCGATGCATTGAAAAAATGACATTGAAGTTTTTTAAATTTTCCATTATTTTGTGTGTGTGTGTGTGTTTACGTAGAATGAACGTATGGCCTGATTTTAGATGATATTCGATTTCGCTTGTGATATTACATATTTTACTCGTATATTTCTTATAACAGTTTAGAAATAGTGCAGAACATGATTATATTGATAGGTTTCGTTTTCATGTCACCAGGTATATCATCGATTCAATTTTTCGCTTATAAATATACTACGTATAGGTAAAGCGGATTTACGCGAATTAAATTGGCATTGAAAAAAAAAATGAAATATATCTCTCTTGGTAAAAAAAAACGAAAAAAAATGATATTTCGATTAACCAAACGCATGGTATCTCGTTCGAAATACGCCAGAGGATTGGAATATGCTGAGCCCAATTTCGCGAAATTTTCATTTTCTTCATTACGCCTACACCATCGAATAATGAAAAAGGTCTATATTTACTTCGAATCCTAATTGTAAATATTGTTATAAATTAATTTATTTCTGTTATAGAAATGATCCGTATAATGGCATTTTAAAGTAATACGTTCGCGTTGCGTGAAAAATTTGACTAATTTATTTGAAATCAGATAAATTTTTCGAAAAAAAAATTACCTACGCCATTTTTTTCCGTTCCGAGAAAATCATTTAATTATTTTATATTCAAAGTACATTATGAATTCTGGAAATTTATGAACTCGATTGATATTTCAATAGCTATTTAGGTAGAGAACCCTTTTCTGGCATCTGGAGGAAATCTTTAGACAAAGGCTACAGCAAGCTAAAAATCACGAAAAACGTGTTGAATTGTACGAAATTTTATTTCAAATACCTACGAGAAAAAATATTGGAAAATGTTTGCTGATTAAAAAAAAAAAAAATACGAATAATGCGGAAAAAAATGAGAATTTGCCTTTATATTGGAAAAGGATGTAAAAAATTGTAAAATCAAGTTGAAACACAGAAAATTTATTAAAATTTACAAAAAAAAGTATTTGAAGAGTATGAACATTTGCATAAAATATGGGAAAAAATAGTAAAAAATTATCGAAATACGAACGCAACAGAACATTTACAAAATTTTGTCTGAACATACAAAATTAGTAAAAATCACGAAATAAGTAGTACTGTACTGTATAATATGAAAAATTTATCTAAAACGTGAGAAGAAAAATTGTTCAAAACTGAGCTAAATGCATAGTCAACAGCAAAGTTAAATTTTTTCTTTGATTCGCAATTTTCTGTAAAAAAAAAATTTTTTTGAATTCTTTAGATTTTTTTTTTTAAACTTTGAACCGTTTTATAGCAGGATTTAAAATATTTTTATCGCGTTCTTTTGTCCCTGCTTCACAAATATTATGCCCTATTACGTTTCGATTTTCAAAAAGAAATCAAAAACGATCCACCTTAAGTTCTACTGATAAAAAAAAATCTAAAAAGAATCTATATTATATGTTTGGGCTTACTATAAATTTATATGGCTAGGGCTATGTTTTTTTTTTTCTCATCATTGTACTTGTGAACCAACATGGAACTCGAATTTTATTACGAAGAAATATTTGAAGAAATTTTTAAGGTCGTCTTTTGGCATGATCATCATCCCACGTTGGAAAAAATTCCATCGATTATAGCAGATTATAAAACTTTATTATTAAAATTCCTATTTCAAGAACATTCAGTACGATACGAAAAGGTAGAGGTGAAGTGAATGGCATCAGATATTTTAAAAATCTCTGCCAAGGGTCAGTTACCATTCTCATTCAGCTTAGCTCTTTACTTATGGATGAATATAACATGCTTTACACACTTGTACAACTGTACATTGCTGGTCTAGGTACATCTAAGGTATTATATGCTTTTATTTGCTCGTGCGAAATGATCGAGCTTACGTGAAAATATTTTGCATATATTTTTTTCTCTATATACTCTCAGGTTTTATATCACGATATGTACGTGATGTAAAGTAAGCCTTTTTTTTTTTTAACACTAAACTTTATTTTTGTGTACATATTTGCAACTCTTGTTCGTTCAAACAGTCTAAAAAAAAGTCACTTCGTTATCGTCGCATGTCAACATTGTTTGGTAAACCTTACACGAAGCTTGGTTTTATTTGAAATAGCTACCGAATTAGGGGCAAACGAGTGACAGAGAAAGGCAAACTATGTGTAGGTGGCGAAATGTTTTCGAAGTGAATGCTCTAATTTTACGTTCAATTTGAAGAGTAAATTACCAAAAAAAAAAAAACAACAACAACAAAAAGTATTCTATACGTTGGTGTTGATGGGTGAATACAAAGAGGAGGAAGGGGCACAGAGAAAATGAAAAAATTCACACAAAAGAGTCGACTACGTATAAAGGAGGCGTTATTAGTTTTGTATTAAATATAAGTACAAAAGTATTATTTGTTCAGGTTACAGTTGGCTTTTTTGATGACCTCTCGGTAGCTCGAAGTTGATTGAAATGATTACGTGCAACACAATGGGGTGAAAAAAAAAATGAAAAAGTCGATGGATTTTGTCACAAGGTTGAAAGGTTATATTACCTTAGCCTATACCATTGATGTAACGTAAAAGTTACACGAATTTAGTAGTATCAGCATGCGTTATGTATTATCCCTCCTGTACCCCTACTTTACCTTCATCTCGGCGTCCAAAAGTTTAGTAAATGAGAATTTTTGAAATTTCGATCTGACGATCAATCCAAGCAGCGGATCTTATAGATAAGTATTTTTTCTACAAATTTTGTTTTATACATATTTAGTCTACTCTAATTATTGAATAGACAGAGTTCGTTTGAATTTCAAGAGCTCCTTTAAATTATTCAGGTAGGCAAATTTTGCACACTACTAAAATTGCTACTGAACTGATCTACTACCAAGTTCACTATATAAAACCGCAATCTAGGCTGATGTTTTGCCGTCAACATTTTTTTTTCAATTTTTAAAATTTTACTTTTAAGATTTTATGTATGCATTTTCTGGACCAAAATATCAAGTTGGTTATTTTTCACTAATATAGGTGAATTAATTGGAATTCCTCAATTTTTTCGTATTTTTTTTACCAATTTTTTCAAAATCATTTTTGCAATACCTAAAAATGGATTTTTCCGTACTGCATGCATCAGCTAGAAAATTTTGTAACCCCCCCCTCTCCCTGCCACCCCATGAATAGTGAACTTAGTGGTGGACAACTTTTACAAAAATGTTAGTCGTGTAGAAAATTCACCTATCTCGATAATTTAAAGGAGCTCCTGAAATTTAAATAAACGCTGGCTCCTTCAATAATCAAAATAGGCAAAAAATGTATAGAATAAAATTTGTAGGAAAAATTATTATCCACGACGTTCGCCAGTTGAATTGATCATTTGATCAGAATTTCCGAAATTACTCATTCATTAAACTTTTAAACACGTGTATTTCCCCTCAATGAAGGAAATAGTATAGTCGAATTACTGCATCTGTTCGCTCATGATGTAAAAAGTAATTTTACGACTGATTCTTAATCTAGAATGTATTTAGACAAAAATAAGCTTGTGTTCCATTTTTTCTAATCCCCCCCCGAGGATCAAGACCCCCTCCCCTTTCTTAGAAGTACACAAATCTCCCCCTTATATTGCTTCCGCAAAAAAAAAATTTCAAATAAAAGTTTCTTTTTGAAGGGTTCTTTACATTTTTGTTTATTACAAAAATTGCATTTGGAGCAACCTTTGCGCACCAAAGTTCAAAAATGTATTTATCAGAATGCTTAAAATGAAGTTATTCTCGTTTATTACAAAAAATAGTATTGATTTAGAATAAAATTTCACATCTAACGCGTTGATCCCAATGCACCTCCCCGCCCTCCACCGACAGTCCCTCCTCTCCATACCAAAATTCAAAATAAGTGATTTGACCTGACCCTGTCTGCAGATTGATAAAATTACCTCCTGAAACGTAGTTGGAGGTCTCCAGAAATATTTTCAAGCGCAAAAACCTTTCCTAAAAACCACCCTCAGATTCACATTCAGCGGGTTAAACTACCACTATCTACTCACTTTTCATCACATTCATTTTATTCAAATTTTCGAAATGTAATTCTTTTTCCTCAATCCTCAAGTATGTCGAAAGGTTATGATTTGGAAAAGAATCAAATAAATAATTGGACATTCAAAATTCATGTCAAATTATTATCGTTTAAAGTTAATATTTATGAGCACCCTTCTTGTATCTGTCGTTTCAGTTTTTAAGTTTTTAAAAAATTCACCAAGCAGAACGAACAAGTGTCTAGTAATAAACGCAGATTATGGGAAACTGGGGCTCGATATGCAAGGGGTTGGGATGAGGAGTGATTCTTACGCTTGAAAATATTTCTAGAAACCCCCTACTATGTTTCATGATGTAATTTTTCAATCTGCAGATAGGGTCAAATCACTTATTTTGAATGTTGGTATGGATAGAAGGGGGTGAGGGGTGGAGATATTGTGGTCAACATGTTAGATGTAAAACTGAATTCCAAATAAATACACGTAAATGAATTCTAAAAGCGAGGAAAGTCATATGCATACCAACCCGGAAAATAATATCACCTTAGCTGGAAGTACGTTTTGGTTTATTCTGCGACTACCATGCAAAACATTTTCGCAGGCATGTGAAGGGTGTTAATGACATCGGTCGCATGAGAAAATATGGGTCAAGGTGAAAGGGAAATTGTTCTAGTTTTATCATTCGAATTCCATGCCATGTGTAGGAAGAGCTATCTCAACATCCCTTTATAATATGTATATATGTATTTTACGTCCCCGCTTCTTGCTTTTATCGTCGTGACTTTCATAAGTCTTTGCATTTTATTATCTCGATGTCATCTTTGCTTCTCACAGAAATTCGCGGCCCTGGTTGGTTGGTTGGTTGGTGTGGCTAGATATAGGTATCGTGGTAATTATAATTTTCTTATACCCATCTATTTGTACCTATCTCATCTGTTTATAAAAAATGATGTAAAAATTTCCACGACGAAACGGAGAGGTACAGTGGCGATGAAATAAGAGAGGCGACGGTTTTTCTTCTTACGTAAGTACGAAGTACGAAGTAATTCCAATCGAGCAGACGCGAACGGATGCCCTCGTAGTTATTGAATTTTCACATAAGAACGAATATTACGAGGCGACGCGACGCGACCATGATTTTCCGATTTTTACGACCAGACGCGAAATGATAAGAAGAAAAAATTCAGCGTGTTTTTTTTTTTTCATTTGCTTTGGAAACTTATCTCTCTCGCTGTCTTTGTTTCTATTACTTTTGCTATGTCGTTGTCGTCATCGTCGTCGTCGTCGTCGTCGTCATCGTCGTCGATAACATTGTAGGTATAAATTGTTATAGTCGAAGTTTTCTGTTTTTGTACGAAATTAAGCGACGTAATCGAGCCAGTAATTCGATTAGTTGCGCTTCCAGTACACCTTCTCTTCAGACAAGCGATGTCGATGTTATTGCGCTGCCGACGAAATGAAAATTAATCGAATAAGACGCGGCAACGATGTGTTTTTTTTTCTTGCCGTCCTCGTCTATACACAGTTTGCAGCGTTAGTTGTATCAAAAAAAAAAAAAAAAAAGCAAATGAAATAAAAAGATTCAAGAGAGCGAAATTTACTCCGAATAAATTGTTTTCCGAGTTTATTTAGCTTAGTGAAATGAGAAAGTAGAAAAAAGGTGGGTATAATTCTACGTGTAAATTAAATTCAGCTTTTGCAAAGACTCGTGTATAACGTGAACAGAGCTCGTGTGGGTTTAGCATTTTTGTCCGCCTTCTTCTTCTTCTTCATTTGTATTGAGATTTGTTTCAGAGGAAAATTTACATTTTTAATTTGTTACAAAATGACACGAGTTCGCGTATTAGAGTTAATTTATTCGTGTTGGAGAAGCGAAAAATCACGTATATCTTTTCCCTGCAGAATTTGAGGAAACTTGTTACTCCTTTGTTGCGGTTTGATAATCACCAAAATTGCTGATTTGAAGAGACGAAAGAGTGTGAATGATACGAGTTGAAATTCAGGCGCTCACAAAATTTTTAGGAATGGATATAGATTTTCAGTTTTATCGGGTGGTAAAAAATTGTAAATTTGAATTTCGTCTAAAAATTTCAATTTTTACCCAGCGAGAAATTGTAATTGCAATTTTGAATCAATCGAAATTGTAACTCGATTCTATTAATTTTTCGAGTGATGGAAAATTAAAAGTGAATTTGATTTTTTTTCCATTTCCGTTCTGTAAAAAATTGAAAATTTGGATCTATCAAAAAATGTTTACTGTCCAATTCAAACTCTTAGCCTGATTTTCTATGTCATACATATTATCGATGAAAACCAAAGCTATTACAATCTATTGACCTGCTGCGGGTATTTGAAAGGGGGGGGGGGTATCAACAAAATAGGTTTGTGGTCCTAGAAAACTATCACGACCATTTTTGGCGATGTCAGATATTCATTTTTTTTTTTAAATTCTTCCTCAAAACTAAAAATCATTTGCCTAGTTCGATACCAACCAAAATCGATCAAATTTGGGAAATGGGCTTAGAATGATTGGCAACAGATTTGGTATTCTGGAGTGAAGATGACCTCGGATCTTGAACCAAAGTTCATTTATGACCGAATTTAGGGGGAAAAGGTACTGAGGGGCTAAAATCTCAAAAAATGTTTCTTTTTGAGCCAATCGATGGACAATCCAGAGTTGTGTGACATATCCAAGAATCAGCCTCCTAGGTCAATTACGAGCAGAGATATGATCGGTTTTCACCTTTTTTTTTACCTTGAAAAAAGGCTGTTACCCCCCCCCCCCCTATCTCTTCTCCGAATTGAGCTAGGAGTTAAAATTTGGTATGTAGGCTATAGAATGCCCATTATGCGGGTTTCGACTTTTCAGATCCATTGCATTCCCTCACAGCTCCAAAAATGTAGTTTTTTGCTAAATTTTCTCTTATTTTTAGAGTTTGTTCCTGGCATTGTTCCACTCAAATTTGATGTAGGGGGTTGGAATTTGGTGTACAGATTTAGTATAAGTCAAAAATTTGCCTTTTGAGAGTTTCAGCCATTCACTCCAATATCTAGCTGATGAGGGGGGGTGGGGGACAAATTTCAGGAGAGTCTCAAAAATGAAAATACTGCAATAGCTGGATAATTATTTGCATAAGAATTTGTTCATTTTCAAAAAGCGTGTTCTTAGAAATTTTAAGCGTTCAAAACTCCTATTCTTATTTTATTAAAATTTCGCCCGCGCTCTACTCGGAAAATTTATAAATATTATTTACTTAATTTTTAAGATCTGAGTTCCGAGAAATTGAATTTTTTCATCGCGCACAATTTACGAAAAAATGTAGTCTCTGTTGAAGTTATTTCAGCAGTAACCAATGATGATTCAAGGGACCGGCCACCGGAGCAACATCTCTTCCCCCCTCCTCTCCCCTTGAACGTGAAAAAATTGAAAGAAATATTTGAAAACCCATCACTTTATCAATTTGTTTTCAACTGCGAGAACCGTTCTTTTTATGGCTTAAAATTAGGTACAATTTTTAAAAAATTTCGCCCACACTGTGTTTGGCATTTAAAGTATAGCTCTTCCCTTCAAGAATTTCTGGATGTACCTATGGCAGGAGGAAGAAATAGGATGGCTAGTTTTATGAACGAGCAGGTTTTTGAGGCCGCAAATTGAAAAAAAAAAACTTGACAAAAATACTCCAAAAAATGTAAAATGATTAATATGAGATTTGAAATTTCTAAAATTGTTGGTTCACGATTCGCTCAAGCGATACTTCTTATTCTCTTTTTGTTTCCACAGCCTAAATACTGTTGCGAAAATTTTATGGGAAGAGTTAATCACCTTCGTATGAAAAATTAAATTTCCATAGTGCTTATATTCCTTCTCATGTAAAGTTATAACTCGAATTTATCCAGTGAAAATTTGAAAATGTAGATTTTACTTCAATGTCTTAATGTTTATACGATGGAAAATTGAAAATTTTAATCGTAGGCTTCTTCAATTTTTTTTTTTTTTTTGGTGGAAAGTTCTCATTCAAACGAGTGATAATATTTTCTATACAGTTATTTGTTCAAACTAAAAGTACGAAAAATTCCATCCCGTTTTTAGAGCATTCGAAGATCGGTAGCATTTGAAATTCTCCTGCCAGATCAAAGCAGCATCGTACTTTCCAATTTCATGAAAATAACAGTGAAAAAAAATCTGTCTAGCAACGGGGTTCTCTTTGTGAAAATCAACTTATTTATACGCTTATCTGCTGACGTCAGAGGTACCAGCAAACAAAAGCGTAATTTTTCCTCTTTGCAATGCTCATTTTGAAACGAAACATTACGATTTCCGGTAGCAGAAACGTATCAAGGTGTACCAAATTCTCTACGCCATTTCTCTGAACGCCTTTAGCGCTAAACTCCCACGCGGTGGGCAGTGTCCTATTTAAAAGTGGCGTTTTGATTCTGAAATTCTGCCTTAAAATTTCGCTCTTGTTCATAAGTTGCCTTTTATTGTATCTTTGTCAGTTCAGAGATATAAAAATGGTTAGGGAAAAAGTGGCTTTTATTGAGATAATTTTATTTTTCTGATTGTTTAACCTCTTTTTTGGAATAGAAAAGTTGTCTTTTATGATTTTTTTTTTTTTTCGAAGATCTTTTTGCGTAAAAGTAATCGAGTGTACTGTGTCGTTAAATTATTATAATTTTTTTCATCAGCGAGTAGAAAGGAGGCTGAGTTTCGTAATCAAGGATAGTGATTATTCAAAATAAATTTGTATGCATTTTTATCTACTTAGATATATTCTTCTAGCAAAACCACCCGAAGCAAATTGCCTATTAGTTATTTCGAAGGAATTAGTGAGGAATAATTATAACACACCGTATAAAGTGCTACAAAGTTTTTTTCTTGTGCGTAATGTTGGAAGAGCTGCAATAATATCTCAGTTATATGATTCAATCTGTTGTGTTTTTCACTCATTCACGAGCTGTATTATTATATTGAATGTACCATCATCGTATGATAATACTTCAATGTAACTAACTTTAATATTTATCCTGTATTTTGATAGTGTATTATTAGAAAGCATCATCTAATCAATATAAATAGGTATCTACTGTTACTCTTCAGCCAAGAATCGATTACCTTTGTGCTTCTTGGCGCTTTCAATGATGCGCGTTCCTCTGCACGTTTCTTTCTCTCGTACTGCTTATACATATAGTATTTCTCTCATGCATACGTAATTATGCTCACCTACACATTAAACCACCCATAAGAGCAACTTTTTAATAAATTATTTCATTGTATTAACCAAGCGAGCTAGATCTCCAAAAACGTGATTAATTTCGTTCTCGTTTATTAGAAACTTTCTGCAAATTTTGACGCTGCGAGGGTAGAATGATACGAGAAGAGACGAGATGGTAAAATCTAAGCTAACCTTGTATTCGCTTGAGACAACGTGTCGCGCTTCCTTTCTACCTGAGCAGCTTCGTTCGGTAGTATCGAGTAAACTTTAATGTTGGTAAAGGTACCTTTACGTAACCGCGTTTATTTTTGTCGGTTAATCGTATAAGTATCTGCCAAGGGCAAACTTTCAGCCGGTTTTTAGTCTAAAAAAAATTCTTTCCCGAACACTCGGCGTCAAGTGGAACAAGTTACATTCGTTTGTTTTACGCTGTCGTTTTTTGTCGAACTTGTGTAACTTCGAGATAATGAAGAATGGAGAGAAAAAAAAAACTAAGGATTGGTAGATTAATGAAATTTTGTAATAACAGGGTTGAAACATTATGAATTTTTGTTTGATTAACTGCTGATTCATACTATTTGTCGATGTAAATTTATTCTGCATATTTACGTAAGTTTGATAAGCTGTACTGAATATCAGTCTGCTGATTGACTACTTGGTTGATTATTGATCAATTATGTGAACTGGATTTGCTTATTAATGGAAAAAAATCTATCATTGGTGTAGGCTAAGCTTGATCGATCGATGGACTGTCTAATTAATTAATTGATTTATTTATTTAGTGATTATAAATCAATAAGCTAGTTGGCAATATAAACCGGACTTTTAATGAAAAAATTGATCCTCAAATGAAAATTGAGATTGATTGACTGATTGACTAACTGATTGATTGACTGATTGACTAAATGACTGACTGATTAACTGAATGATTGATCGACTGGCTGGCTGATTGATTGATTGATTAGTCAACTGCCCTGTAAAGGATTTGTTTATATGAACCAAACAATTTATCATCGGTGTTTTTTATGATTGATTGATTGATTGATTGTTCGATTGTTTGAGTGAGTAATTGATGGATCAATAAATAAATTAGCCAACTGATAAAGTAAACCAGATTCATTTATTAATGAAAAAATAATCCTTTAATGAGGGTTGAAATGGATGGATGGATGGATGCAAGGATGGATGCATGGATGGATGCATGGATGGATGCATGGATGGATGCATGGATTGATATAGATTGATCGATCGATCGATTGATTAGTCAACTGGTGATGTAAATAGGATTTTATCATCGATGTAGAAATTGGTCATCGGTTTTGGTTGAGCTTGATTGACTGACTGACTGACTGACTGACTAATTAATTCATGGCTTGATTGATCCCCATGCAGACTGACTTTGCTCATATTAATACAATAAATTTTTGACATGGATTTGTCTCAACGCTAGGAATTGTTCTGTGAAAATCTTTATGAAAATTCTTCACAATTTTGTCTTCACAATTTTGTAAATCGTTTTTTACAGGGTTGCCAATCTCAATGATTTCCTCTGAAATTACTCAAGAAATTACAAAAAGTGTAGTATTAGATATTGAATTTAAAAAAAAAGCAAAGTTGGAGTAACAGCTATTTCGAAAGTTGAAGATTAATAAAGCTGACCTTTTCTATTAATTATCATGTTTTCATAATCTAGGTGAATTTTTACCTATTTTTCAACATTTTTTCATGATTTTTTTTCCAATTTTCTTCACCTTTTACCCATTGTAATAAATTTTTATACTCAATGTTCGATGATTAACGATATATTTCATGATTGAATTCAGTTTTCATTTTCAACATTTTTACTCGATTTGAGGTCAAATTTTGCACATTTCATCCATTTTCATCAAATTTTTAACCAATTATCGATGATTTTCAACTGCTTTATTCCATAATTTGGGTCAATTTTTTACTGTTTTTCAACATTTTCTCGTAATTTTTGATTTTTTTTTTTTTTTTGCAATTTTTACCTATTATTTTCGATGATTTTCAACTCTTTTTTTTTTCTTATTTTGGTCAATTTTTGGTTGTTTTTCAAGATTTTTTTTTTCGTAATATTGGATCAATTTTTTGGATTTTTTATCTATTTTTATCAAATTTTAAACCAATTTTTGGTGATTTGCAACAAAACTTGAGTCAATTTTTGGCATTTCTTATCGATTTTTATCAAATTTTTATTTGATTTTTTAAGGATTTTTAATGTTTTTTTTTTTTTTTTTTTCATAATTTATGATCTATTTTTTGCATTTTCTACTCGTTTTTATCAAATTTTCAACTGATTTTCGATGATTTTCAACTTTTTTTTTTTTATAATTTAGGTCAGTTTTTACCTGTTTTTCAACATTGTTTCGAGATTTTTGATTCCATTTTTAGCCCTTTTTACCCATTTTTATTAGATTTTTCTCAATTTTCGATAGATTTCAATATTTTTTTTTTTCATAATTTAGGTAATTTTTCACTCATTTTTCAATGGTTTTTCATCATGATTTTTGACCAATTTTCTGCGTCTTTTGTTTTCTTGATGAATTAACTACATCAGATGATCAGAGGAAGAATATGGTACTTTTTAAGTGCCAGAATGTTGATTAATTTCAATTTGATTAAAAACTATTTTTCGATAAGCTGATTGGTCTTTTCGTTTGTTCGTTCGTTCGTTCTTTCTTTCATTCCTTATATTTTGTTTATACGCTTCTTCTTGCTTAACTTCACGTGACTTCCATTTCGACCCATGAAAATAGCTACACATATCTTCTATACTGTTGAATTTTTGTACATGTAATGGGTAAAGTGAAAGTTGCCAGGATTTCCTTTTCTTTCGTACAGCCTTACAATAGATGATATGATTGCGTCGGTCGAAGGAAAAAGTTCACACCGATACACCCAAGAATACAACAGTACTTACAACTGCAATCTGGCCGACTATACAACGCATATTATCACGTTTTGAGATCATAGCAACAAACTTAGGCGCAAGATTGATTACCAGTCGACACGAACCAACCGATCCAATTGCGTATACTGGAACTTAGTTATATGACTGTAGACGTACATTTGGTTTCAACTTTTTGGAACGTGATAACCCGACACGACACGCTAACTAACGTAAATTTTATAAAAATTAGGTCATTACGTCGGATTTTTGGATACTTTTGACAATTTAATCGCGTCAGTCTGCTCTCGTGCATTACCCAAATACCTATGTAGAGTTAGACCTATACGACTTCTTCGGATAAACGATATGGGAAAAAAGAAAGAACACCAACGTCGCTATATACGAATAGAATTTGAAATGAATTCGGAAAAATTCTGCTAAACAAGCGGTGTAAAACGAAAAGCTCGCGGCTTGTGTGTAGTAATCCATTAGGTATAAATTTTAAACAAGATGCGAATCACAGTATGACTATACAGATCTTCGACGAGATGGAAAAATACGACCGATGCGATGCGATGCGACGCGACGTGTATTTGTGCTAACGTGAGATGAATCTACGCGTTGGTAACGTCGCAAAAAAAAAAAAAAAAAAAAGAAAAAAAAAAAGATGGGCCAAAAAAAAAAAAAAAAAAAAAGGAAAGAAAAAAGATGTGCCGAATAAATAAAAAGAGAATTATTACACGGATGACTTCTCTATATTCTGAGTATTTTTAGACGCGATGTGTATTATTTTGATTGGAAAGCTGAAGAAATGGGCGGTTTTTATAAAAAAGACGAGAACAATTCGCGTAAAGGAATAAGCTCTTGAACCTTTTCGAATATACTTATAGACTTAGGTACACCTACCTTCGAAGTTCGCACTTGGTGGTTACATTTAAACGTCAACTTTTCTCGTCGAATTAGATTTATCTTTTGCTCGTCGAGTTTCGTGTGGTATTTAGGTTGTACTGTTTTTTTTTTTTCTGTGGCGGATTTCTCTACTGTGAAAACATTTGTTTGTGGTTATTGTGATTAATTGGTACTTTTTGGAAGATGAGCACCACGATGTTTTAATTCTACGTTAAGAAGTTGCTGAATGGTTTTTCTGATTGACTTTTGGCAAGACAACAATTAATCTTCACTTTGATTACGACTCTTGCGTTGACATGACATTCTGATTCCAATCTCATTTCTTATATGGTAGCAGAACGTGTTTATTGAAAAAGAAAAAAAAAATTTAATGGGTAGTATTGGGAATATGAAACTAAATGAATCTTGGTGCCGGTGTAACAAAGTTATTTATAATTATAAACAAAAATAAATCTGCACTTCGATTGCGACTCTTGTGTTGACATAACATTATGATTCTAATATCCTTTTCTTAAATGGTAGTAGAGCGTGGTTGTTGGAAGTTTTTTTTTTAATGGGTAGTACCTTAGAAATATAAGGCTGCGTGAATTTGAATTCGGGTGTAACAAAATTATTCATTATTATTAACAAAAATAAATCTTCACTTCGATTGCGACTCTTGTGTTGACATAGTAGTCTGATTCCAATCTCCTTTTTTACATGGTAGCAGAACGTGGTTATTGAAAATTTTTTTTTTTTTAATTATATGGGTAGCATTTAAAATATAAGGTCACGTGAATCGGAATGCAAATTTCAACCCACCAAGGGAGAAGGGGGCTTATGCGAGAAACTTTTTTTTTTCAACATTAAAGCAGAGGAAAATCCTCATGTATCTTTTTCTAATTCACGTAGGAGATTGATTTTTGGGTACATTTTAGAATTTTGGATTCTCTATTGACTAATTTAAAGAAAAAAAAAAAACATTTTCGTTGCATTTTAGACACGATGGAATTTTCATTCAAACTCATCCCCATTTATATATATCTACTCCGCCATCAATTTAAGTCTACTGGCCAAATTTGAGGGAAAGCATCGCAGAGCCGGATTTTCATGAATTCACAACATATTCGAATTTTGCATTCATGGAATAAAATAAAGAGCGTTCTGCTGTATTTTTTCGGAGTTATGCGAGGAACAAGTTAAGCAAATGAGAAAACCTGACCAAAAAACTACATTTTTAAGGCTGCAATGGAGTGCAAGAAGGCTGAAAAGTCGAACACCTAAAAAGTGCATCTATGACCCCTACTAAAAGTCTACATACCAAATTTCAAATTTCTAGTTCAATTTAGACGGGAGATAGGGGAAGGACAGCTCTCTTTTAGGGTCAAAAAGGGGAAAACCTCTAACATTTCCCTTCCTAATTGACCCGAGCAGACTGATTTTGGGATATATTTTACAAATTTTGATTCTCTTTCCATTGGTGCAAAAAGAGAATAATTTTTGCGTAGGCATTAGGCAATTTTAACCCAAGGTGATCACCATTCAAAAATATCAAATACGGCGACAATTCAAGCCTATTTCCCAAATTTGGCTGATTTTTGCCGATAAGAAGCTGAGCCAACAATTTTGGGAGGGGAGGGAATAAATGAATAAATCAGGATCGGGATTCACAATATCATTTGTGACTCGGATCATCGAGCAAAAAACTATCCGGGTCACAGAAATGGCACATTTTGCAAAAATATGATTCGAATCACGGATCATGGATCACACTTCAAAAACTGATCCGAACTCGGATCAGTTTTCACGGATTTTTTTTTTTAATGATCCGGATCACAAAAATTTGGATCATTGGGTTATTTTTTTCAAAACGCAGGCTGCAGTAATTTCCTGATCCACGCTAATTTCAATTTTACGAGATTTTTTAGCCTTAAACAATAACCACATCATCGCGATCTAGTCCTGCTGCACAAACTACCCTTAAAAAAATTGATCCGGAAAAGTCATGATTTTAGGAAAATATCCGAATCACATATCGCGGATCATTTTAGTAAAGGACGATCCAAAATGATCCGAATCACGGATCAAATCACAATGTTTTGATCCGGATGTTTCCAACCCTGGAATAAATGAATATCAGACATTGCCAAAAATGTTCTGAATAGTCTTCGAAGACTTGTTATTCCTCCCACATCCGCCGTAGGGTGACAATTTGATACAGATAATCAGGCTGAAAATATTTGACATGCTTAGAAGTGGTCTCTATAGTCAACTAGGCCTAGCAAGCAGATCTTGTTAATACACTTTTTCAGCTCCCTCCCCTTTTCCGAAATTCTCGCAGTGCAGCTCGATAGTCCACGGTGACCTGATTTTTCTTAACATTGTGCATAAAAAATAATTCTAAAAATTACGAATTTTTCTGTTTTTATCTTCCATGATTTATCACGAGTGTTACCAAAAAATTTATAATTTTTTCTCCACATTTTCAAAATTTTGAATTTTTAAATAAAATTCATGTCAACGTTATTATGTAACTTTCGAAAACAAAAACCCTTAATTTGAAACATCTTAGTTGGACCATTAGTGGCTATGGCTTGAAGATTGAGAAATAATGCTTTGGAGGAGAAGTTTTATTTTCTGAGGTGCAATAAACAAAACTGCAACAATGAATTTCGGTTGTAGTTCTGATGCATCGGTTACCAATTTTTTTTTTCAATTTTACTTCAATCATCGTACTGGTTCTGGTCCTTACTAAATAAGAGTAAGCTTATATTGAAATTCCATGAGGAGACAGTTGATGGAAGTGCAAACTGCAAGTCTCCAATCGAAAGTAATCAAAGTCCTTATAGGCCAATAGTTCATCCATTGGTCTATCTACCGTTGTTCTTTTTTGAAGGAAAATTTTCTGCCTTTAAACAGTGATTTACAAGAAGATAGAATTTTTGATCCTGAATTCTGCTTTTACTCCTCCCCAATGAATTTTGACCGGCGAGCTCAACAGATTATTTAAATCGGTATTATTTTTGAATGTATTTCGTTCTTGCCACTCTCTCTCTCCCCCTCTCCACTTTTTATCGTCTCATTTACAAAGTTAAATCTATTTTGCAAGATCTAATTTATCGGCAGGAAGCCAACAATAGAATTCAGCTTCTTCCTCTTACTTCTCTTGTTTGATAACGATAAGTAAATTTTGACCGATTGTCTATGATTTTGTGCCCAAATACGTATTATAAATTATTGAACTGGAAATTCGGCTTTATTCGTGTACCAGTATTCGATAACGCAACGTACACATTTTTACATCTGTTTTTTTTTTTTCCTTGTTCGGAAATAGCTGGAGTGAACCACTCGACATCGACGCCACGTGTGGAGGAGGATTCTTTATAGAAGTAAGCTACGGCAGGAAAGGGAATAAGGGGGGGGGTCTAGTACGGTACAACGGTAATACGTATATAACGCGGAATACGCGTTTAAAACGAGACGAAATTGAGCGACTTTACGAAGATAGGTCGATAAAGAAGTAATAATTCTAAATGATAGATGAGCCAGTTTGGTAAATGGTCGATTTTTCTTACTTCACCGCGTAGATATGATACATATATTTTTTTTTTCCAAATCAAAACGTTCCTATCTCTCATGTAGACCATCTCGCTGCTGTACCAATAACTGGACTAATTATAACGAATCGTCGTCGTATCGTAGTCGTGAATTTGGCCCTTTCCGCACTTCCATCGTCGGACTAGAAATTCAATCCTAACGAGGTTTTGCTAGAAGATGGGTTCTCGAGTATCGAGGGAATCCTCTCGTGATGGTATTATTATAATTTGATGGAATAGAATTTATCGCTAAAAAATCTAGCGTAGGTACTTGAAAAAAAAAAAAAATGAAAACCTTTTGGTCTCATTCTGAGAATACACATACCTAGGTTTTGAACTTCTTACTTGTTCCCATGCTCGAATTTTTTATACCTTTCTTGGTAACTGAGTCATTAAATTCCAGACAAAGCTCTACGATCTTTCACCTTTCATCTTATATTTGCTGCTATACATTTAGTTTGGACTTTCGTAGGCGTTCTGTGGAAAAAAAAAATTGTAACAACTTTTGCTTACGATGCAGATGGTTAAAAGTTTGAAGTGACGACGACGATAAAGAATAACGAACGAACTTTAAAACTACAATATTTTTCAATGACAGTCGAATGACGCTAGATTTCATTTTATTTTGGTGTATCAAAAAACTTGTAAAAATTGTTCCGGGCAATGGAAAAGTTTATAATTCGTTGAAACAGAGAAAAAAAAATCCGAAATAACAAGCTGTTTCCACATGGCAAGGAAGGGAATAAAAAAGGATTCGGAGAAGATGAAGACGCATAGGTATGATCACGGCGGCGGTGGCGTTGTATTAGATTATCGTTTTTCAATTTGGTCGAAACATATTTTTCCCTGCAACGAACGCAGGATGTTGTGTTACTCTTGCATATATTTTTTTTTTCACCTCGCCATCGTTTTTTATATCCTTCACGTGTTAGCTTTTTCGCGAGGGATTTTTCTCGATAAATATTTTACAATTCGTCGAAGCTAAGTATACGAGTGTTGCAACAACGCACGAGGGTAGTTTTTCCAGCACAAATCGCGAAAAATAAGGCGCGTAATCGCTTTATAATTGAACGAACGCAAGTTTGTTGTCGACGCTCGAAAACAACTCGAGGCGATAATGAATTTGCGCGCCTTTCGTAATGAGAAAATTTCGTTTTCGACTCCGCGACAGGCGGTTGTTGTGGATGTGGCGGTCGAAGCTAAAAAGAAGATTATGAAGTCGTCCTCGTTGTTGGTGTAGTGGTAGTAGTTGCCGGATAATTTAATTCAAATCTCCAGCCTTAATGCCGTAAATACAAATTTAATTTCGGCTTTTCGAGAGTAAATGATTTTCTGCTTGTTTTTTTTTCCCCCGCCTCTTCTGTTTTATCTGCTATATCGCCGAGTCGACGAGCCAAGATGATTGTATTTCTGCGGTGTGTGTGTGTGTGTGTACGTCGTACGTATACTACGTAGACGTACCTAACCTACGTATTTTGCATTTTATATGATCGGATTCGACGTTGTCGTCGCGTCGTCAACGTTCGTATGCCTACTACCTACCTACGTAATTGAATTTCGCCGCAGTTATCCCTCCCTTGCACCATATTCTCCCTGCCTTCCCCTCAACGCAATGCCACGATATGCCCGAATGAATTTGATCTTAAAGGGGTAATTTACTAGATTGAAAATTTAATAGAAGTCAGGTTGTGGGTATTATAACGGAATGAAAAACAAGATAATCGTGGTTGACGAGGATTACGTGATAATTACTTGCTCGGTTATCGTAATTACGCTGAAACGATTGCCTTGTGAGTTAAAAATATAAGTACCCGTCAAAATTTTGAACTAGATTTGTAATCGATTGTTGGAAATTTACTGTATGGGTTTGTAATGTTCGCAACCGAGTCTTCATGATTGATAAAACATAAAAAAAATTTATGCTAATGGGATTGATTATTACTATTTACCGATATTTTTTGTGAATTTGCAGTAATTCTATCGAAACTTCCTTGAAAATCCTCGTAATTTACATGATTTTTCTACGAAATTACCTGCAATTTACACGGTATTTACAGTGAATTTACCACGATTAACATGGTATATACAATGAATTTACTGTTGTTTACCTCGCATTTTTTATGGGTTTACTGTCATTCACTGCGTATGTATAGCAAATTTCTCGTAATTTACATGGTATTTACAAAAGATGTACGTGGTATTTTCAGTAAGTTACAAAAAATTTAACGATATTTTTCAGTAAATTACTGGTGATTTACACGATATTTACGGTAAATTACTGGTGATTTGAGTGGTATTTACGGTAAATTACTGGTAATTCGAGTGGTATTTACAGTAAATTACTGGTAATTTGCGTGGCATCAACAGTAAATTACATGTATTTTTCCTGGTATTTACGGTAAATTAACAATAATTTACATGGTATTTACAGTAAATAACCAACGATTTTAGACGTCATTCACAGTCATATGGTAGCAATTCACGTAGTATAACGGTAAACTTTTGGTAATTCTTCTGGTATTTAAGATAAATTTTCGGTAATTTAGACGGTGTTTACGGTTTATACTGGTAATTCTATGTACTGTAGGTCCCCAAGATTTACATGGTATTTACAGTGAATTACTAGTGATTTTTACACAGTATTTGCGGCCAAATACTGATGGTAATTGCACTGTATTTACAGTTTTTACTGACAATCTGTATTGTAAGTACTGTAAATACCAGTGATTTATATGGTGTTTACTGTAAATTACTTGGCAATTTACACGATATTTGCCGTCAAATACTGGCAATCCTCATGGTATTTGCGGTAAATTTTTGGTGATTCGCGTGGTATTTAGGGTAAAATAGGAATAATTTACAGGTTATTTATGATAAAGTACCAGTAATTCACATGGTATTTTACGGTCAAATGCGGGTAATTCACGTGGTATTTACAGTTAATGTATGGTAATTAACGCGGCATTTGTAATAAATTACCGATGATTTACACAATATTCATAATAAATGACAATAATTTACACGGTATTTACTGTAAATTACCGGTAATTCGTATGGTTTTTGCTAAAATTTTATTGTAATTTACCCTACGTTCTGTATAGGTTTACTGTAATTTGCATCCTTCGAAGGGAAAAATATTAGCGACTTTGTTCAATTTTAATATAGGTACTTACCAGGTGCTCCGTATTACCCTACCTTTCTATGTGAAGTCTGACTGCCTCCTTTCAAGTAAAGTATTTTTGTGCCATAAATATAAGGTTGGCAATATGTAATATAAGTACCAGCTTCGACCATATAGAATTAACATAGACCGTGCTAACCTATTCAAAGTGCATTAGTAAGTAGCTCCAACTTCTCTAAGGAAGGGAGTTGTAAAGAATCGTGTGATTCGCTGAAAGTCTACACCAATCATTCCCTATGTTCTTTTTCCTTAGGAAATTCCATAGATATTGGAGCTGGATTTTCATCTTTACGCGTGGTTTATGTTAATTGCACATAGTCTAAAGGTACCAGCAAACGAGAAATGAAAAAACAAACAATTATATTCAAGCCCATTACTAAAATCTACGTGCCAAATTTCGACCTTTAGCTAAATTATAGTGGAGATGGTTATTCTTCCAAGCTGATGACTGCATTTGTAATGGACGCCAGGAGATAATATTTGGATATTTTATATGTGTAACTTCGGTTCTGTGTTAATTGGCTTGAAAATAACCAATTTTTGCGATTTTTTTCCACTCAGCAGCTCCCTTGTAAATTTTTGCTGATATTTGAGCCTAGATCATCCCCACTCATATTTTAACTCATCATCAATCCAGAGCTACTGGCCGAAATCGAGAGATTTTGGTCGTTATCGAGCTGAATAAATAATTTTTATTTTCGGGAAAAAGATAATGAATGAATTAAAATGAAAATTTTACGTGGCTGAAAAGGTAATTCCAGTGGTCTTATGGGATCAAAAAAGAATTCTACTGATGCCTCGCCGTCTCCCGGAGCATCTGTCCTAGGTTAATTGTCTATAATAGTTTGATTTTCTTCGATAATTTGACAGAAACCAAGGTCAAAAAGGGTAGTTTGGCAATAGTAGTAGGACAATAATTTTACTCGTTGTACGCACCGTTAAAACTACGAATTTGTATTCAGCAGCGTATTTTCTGTAATTGATAGGGGATGATCTTTTGACACTGTTCGGAGCGGCGCAAATGTTGTTGGAAAATGGATGCTAAATTTTCAAGGTAAAATAGCAACCGCAGCCAATATTAGCGAACAATTCGATTAAAGGAGATATTGTTTTGGATAGAAATGGTGCGAAAGGTAATTTAGTTTTTTGTCCATTCGATCGGCCCTTTTCTCTTCCCTTCAATGCATTCGAAGTACTGGTATCACTTTGGGTTATCTATATTTCTTCGAAAAATTTATCAACATGACGCTGAGTAGGAGGTGAAATGTCGTCCGTGTTTATTCAACTATTAATTTCATGTTTAATACTCGGCGCGGTATCTTTCCATTTTTAATATCGTTATAAAATTTAATTTCACGTTCAAGTTGATTTCGTATAATTCGAGAGTATTGCCATCAGCTGAAAATGTTATATCTCTTCGAAGTACTTTATTACACGATTTTGCCTCATTTTCAAAATTAAACTGCTGAGAGATGAAAAATTCATCGAGTAATTTTTTTCCATCTCGGAGATATATTTTTTTGTACGCTCGTAACGAAAACGAGAAAACAAAAAAAAAAAAAAAGAGTTTTGTATTTCAAATTATGCAGTAACAAAAAAAAAAAAAAAAGGAACCAGTGATAATAACTTTGATAAAATTTAGGCCCCCTGCATTTTTCACTTTGCCTTATACGAATATACATGCTTTACTTGTGTGAGTATGTTCGTCGGTAGAAAAAAAAAACTACCCTCGCGAGTTTTTAGTGTATTACTCTGTGAGAAAGGTCGGCATAGGCGAATGAGTTTTCATTTCGAGATAGTAAATTATGTGTCAGCAACATCTGCTGTCGCAGCAACTGCCTAAAAATAAACTCAAATGATGACCTTCAGCAGTCGTCGAAAAAAGGCAAAAAAAAACAACCACAACGTATAGTTCATCCTGCAAAATAGTCTGTTCGCATTTTGCAGATAAGACTCCACCCTTGAGCAATGCGAGCCTCTTCACTTCGATGGCTCGACGACGAGCGACGAATCCTTGAATGGTTTTAGAGTATGGTTGACCGATATTTTCTAGATTAGTGGAGAGTGTCAGTGCCAGAGGGAGGGAAATGAATCGATATACATATACTTAATTCGTGTATATAGATATATATGGAAGTGGTATGTGTATGTATGTATGTAATATCGATACTCGTAATTTTACCAGAATTTATACCCTCCAGGGAACGAAAGAGAAAGAAAGAGGCAGAGGAAAACAGTTCTCGAAATGAAGTTTTACAAGTGGGCATGAATAATGATCGATCGTTAATTCGACTCGCAATTTTTTTTTTTCAAAATTCGTCGGAAAATATTCGGCTAAAGTGAAGCTTTTATTAGAAAGCAAGCAGAGGGTAAGAGGGCAACAGGAGTCGTACGTTTTATGTTATCGAAAATAATACGTATTAGGAAAAGGGTAAACCATCCTCGTAGAAAATATATATCGACGACGATGTTACGTAGTAGAATTGAAACGAACTTTGACGTGTAGGTTAATCGGGGGCGACCTCACAATTTTTTTTTTTTTCATTTTATAAAATTACACCCTGTTGGTGTTTTTGCTCCATTTTTATTTTTATCGCCCCGAAGGTTCAATACGTATACGTGAAATTGTAAGCGAGCAGATTTTTACCCGCTCCCACGTATGTGTTTTTTTTTCCTCTTTCTTTTACTCCATATTCGACGGTATATTTTTATTCAGCTTCGACGTTTGTTGTTATGCGAACCGAGAGTCGAGAAAGAAATGAAGGGTATTTTGTAAAACTAGCATGTATGTGTGAAAATATTTTGCAATGTGTGCAATGAAGCGAGGGCAGAGCAAAAAGATGTTCGGTTCAGGATTGAAGCGATATACCAGATAGAGTAGTATACATATACAAATACACATAAAAGACGAGGCACGTGGGCGAGATGAATTTACAATTGTTCATTCGTTCGCTGATGCTGGGAATCGTGTAAACAAATCCAAGGTTGAGATAAGGTTTCGTATTCAATTCCAGATGCGGCTGATTGCGAATTACAGAGGTAAAAATACCAAAATGAAAGCTTCGCGATGGAGGCAATTTTTGTATTTCTGTTTATATGTACTCGTAAAATGGCGAGCTTCGATTGATGGCGAGCGAGGGCGCGGGCAGGCAGAAGTGCCTGCTTTATCCGAGGGTTATATTTATTTTACGATTATTTGCAAAATATATTCGATACAGTCGAGTTTATACCTTATATTCTGTACATAGGCCGAATTCCATTACAGTATGTGTATCGTTCATTGTGATCGTGATATCTTGTAAATATGTAAATTCACAGTCACTGTATGAATTGCAACGTGAATGATGTTTTTTTTTTCCATGGTGTCACCTTCGATTACCCTACTTTACTATATAATCAACTTTATTTATTGTAATTACCGGTAATTACAGCCGCTATAATAAGTTTGGTCGGCATAGTTTGAAAAGAATCTTCAGACTTTGTTATCTTCAAATTTTCAAATACTGACCTGTTGGGAATCCCTCTTGCTTATTTTCAACTACAGTTTTAGGAGGGGGCGGGATCGAAGCAAAAAAGGTGAAACGTTTATTTGTATATTTATCATCAAAATTGTTTATCATTGGTGGAAGGGGGGAGTGGGAAGATAATGAAACTTGAAATGGTTGAAATCTGCCAAAAACTTGAACCTTTCATGGAAGCGACTTCGCCAACTGATTTTTATTAATTTCCTACTATTTTGGCATATCTGGTAAAATTTTGACTATTTTCTGGATTTTAAACCTTCATCAAGGATGTTCAGCTACCATGGATGATCAGGGCTCCTGTGGCAGAAGATTAAAAATTCAAAGAGAGATTAAAGTTTGACCAGGAGCCTCAAAGTAATCAGAAGTGGGAGCCATTTAACTGCAGGGAATTCGCCTGGACAATTATTTTCAAAAATTCACTTTTGATAACCCTCCCTATTCCTTCACAAAAAAAAGGTCAGATAGACATTGGCAGCTTAAACTTTGATATAATTTTTTCTCCTTGACGTGCTCTTTCCATCAGTTGTGATATTTCTCAAGTCCAAATTCCAGCATTAGTCAAGCAATATTTTATTAAACTTTATTTGCTAAAATTAATGTTATGTCTTGAAACAACCGCGATTTACAGCTTCTCATAAGTAAACTAACAAACTTTGATACATAATAAAAAGTCGTGTTTACTTACCCGTCAATTACGGTAATTTACAGTTATTTGCCAATTATTTACAGTCATTTGACCTATTATTTACAGAAATTTACCAGCAAGTTATCGAAATTTACAATCATTTATTAATATTTCAAAGTTATTTACAGGAAATTACAAAAATATACGGTTATTTACGGGTAAATTACCTTAATTTAACGTTGGTTTATGAGAAATTACGGCAATATATCAATGAATTATGGTGATATATCGTTAAATTATGTAATATGCGAGTGAGTTACAGTAATTTACCGTAAACTTATGGCAATGTGCTGGAAAATTACGGTAATGTGCTTGTAAATTACCGTGATGTACTCGTAAATTACGATAATATACTGGTAAATTGTGGTGATATACCAGTATTTTACAGTAATATACTGTCAACTTATGGTAATGCACCAGTAAATTACGGTAATAAACCAGTGAATTATGGTAGTAAATCAGTAATTTATGGTAATGCGCTGGTAACATTCAATATTATACAGGAAAAGCATGGTAATATACAGATAAATAACGTAATGTACTGATAAATTACAGTAATATACTGGTAATTTATGGTAGTATAATGGAAAACCACGGTAATACACAAGTAAACAACGGTAATATATCGGTAAATCATGGTAATTTACCAGTGAATCATGGTAATATACCAGTGAATAACAGTAATGTACCTGTAAATAAGGGTAATATACTGGTAAATTATGACACATTACAGTCAATTACCGTTAAATTACAGACCATTAGGATCATTTACCGGGGTAAATTATGTAAAATTAAGGTTATTTACTTTTAAATTTCGGAACATTGCTATCATTTACGAGTAAATTACAAAACATTGTAGTTATTTGCTGTAAATTACAGAAATTTACTGTTATTTATCCATCGGTTACGGAAATTTACAGTATTTTATCAACATTTTAAAATTATTTACCGGTAAATTACAGAACTATACATATACCTATTTACTAATAAATTACGGTAATTTACTGTTTTTAACGATAAATTACCATGATTTACTGTTTTTTAACGGTAAATTATCCTAATTTACGGCTATTTACTGAAAAATGATGATAATTTACAGTAATTTATCAGATTTTACAGTAATTTGTCATAAAAAGTACAGTGATAATTTCAATATTTCATCACCTGAATTATTTCGCTATCGCAGACAGGGGATTCATTATGTAATTGCAGTAAAAAGAATGCTTGAACTGAAATTGAAAATGTAGTAATTTACCTGGGTAGTTTTTTTCATGAAAACATCATACATTACGTAATGAAGGTGGGCATTTCAATTTGGTATCGTAGTCTCCTCTCGAATCCCTTATTTCGTATTATTTTATCGCTAAAATCGCTGGAAACGAACGTAGAACTGCTGCTGTCGTATATAAAGTATAAACCTAACGAGGTTAATTATACAGCTTATTCTTTATAGGTACCTAACCTACAGGACATGTACCTACGTATTATAACCCTTTTGCCATCATGGAAATATCTTTTCAGAAATGGATATTCTCGGCTCATTAAAGTCGGCGACGACGATAGCGATGACGATGACGGCGCGACGTAAAAAGAGTCATCCCAAGGCGAAGGGATTGAAGGGTGCTATTTACTTTGTCATCATCGTCATCGAACTTTAATATACCTACCTATTTACCTATCAACGCGACAAAAGGTAATAGGTAATATACCGTGCTATAATACCTTTGAGAAGATTACTTTAATAGGTGAATTTTAGTCTTGGACGTAATGTAATTTACGTGTTTTTCGTATACAGTAAAAGATGTAGAAATAAAGGGTGGTGTCGTCGTCATCTTCGTCGTGCGCTAATGAAAAAAAGGGTAGGAAATTGGAATAGTGTTTTTTTTTCCAGCGAATGAGTAGGTGGCAGGGAAGAACGGTGGTGTACAAAGCTAAGACTTTAATTGGCAAAGGTTCAAACAAACTATCACGTTGTTTGGAAGTAAATCGAGAACAGCGTTAAAGTTCAACTACGTTGCTTGCCTAATTTAGCACGAATTGTAACCAAATAGCTGTAGCGGTGTATATTTTTTTTCTCTTTCATCATTAAAGGGCAAATTGATATCCATCGAAAATGGCTTATTATGATTGGTAAGCTGAGATCGTGGAGGGTTTAAATTTTAAGAATTTTCCAGTATCTAATTCGAGAGTCGTAATAAAATGTAACTGGATCTTATAGATCGAATTTTTCGTGCTAAAAATTTCCTCGTTATCGATTCAATGCTGAGCCTTAATTTGAAATTTAATATTACCATAAATAGAAGATGATTAACCGATTTTTATTGTTATTGTTGTTTTTTTTTAATTAACAGAAGGTGGATCCGGAGTTGATATTCACGAAACAGGAGCGTATCGGCAAAGGCTCCTTTGGCGAGGTCTTCAAAGGTATCGACAATCGCACCCATCAAGTAGTTGCCATTAAAATTATAGACTTAGAAGAAGCCGAAGATGAAATCGAAGATATACAGCAAGAGATTATGGTGTTATCGCAATGCGACAGTCCGTACGTCACCAAGTATTACGGATCTTACCTTAAGGTACGTTGAACTCGCCAATCAGCCCAATGATTGATAAGATATTTGCATAATGATGTCGCGATGCAGAGGTGCCGATATCGAATTAATAATATTGGCGTTTGGCCAACTGAAAATTAATATTATAATGTTATTCGTTACGTTTTCAGGGCACTAAACTATGGATCATTATGGAATATCTCGGAGGTGGTTCGGCTTTAGATCTAATGAAAGCTGGAAATTTCGAAGAAATGCACATTGCCATTATTTTAAGAGAAGTCCTCAAAGGTTTAGATTATTTACACAGCGAACGAAAACTGCATAGAGATATTAAGGGTAAGTTGTCGAGTATTTTTAAATCTTATACGATCGGCTAAAGCATGAAAATTATCACAACATGCGATCGTCATAAAAGTTTATCGTATAGGTAATAGGTATCATAAAAATTCTCTTTGCACTTTAACCATTTGTTCTCATTTGTGTGTGTGTGTGTGTGTGTGTGCGTTTTCTTCTTTTTTACAGCTGCTAATGTACTTCTCAGCGAAATGGGAGACGTAAAATTGGCAGATTTTGGCGTAGCCGGACAGTTAACCAATACCACCAGTAAACGTAATACTTTCGTCGGTACGCCATTTTGGATGGCGCCCGAAGTCATCAAACAATCCGCTTATGATTCAAAGGTAAGTGGTGGGAAAATTCTCATATTTCGTGGATATCTTTCTGCAGCTACCTGTATCCAGTACCTACTTATTGAACCTAAAGGAGAAGGGAGAAGGGGGGGGGGGTGAAAAAATTTCATTTTCTATCCACCTTCAATCTAGCTCTATTCAATGAAAAGTAAGGTTTTCCGGTTTTCGCGTCCTTCACTCTAAATGGCATGCATAGGCGAAACAAACACTTCGTGGGGAAGGGGCTTTGGCATTTTGAAAATTTTGTAAATTAAAGTGAATTCTTTGCACTTTGCAACGTATAATAATTATGATGTAAACTAACGTATCTTCGGAAATTAATTATTGATTAATTTATTTTGCCATTGTTAGACTGATTCTATTTGTCATATTGTTGAAGAAAATAGCAGACAACATTGCGGACTATGAACTTACTTTGTTTGATGAGGAAGAGGGGGGGGGGTGAACGAAATCGGTTTTGTAGTCCCAAATGACGATAAAGACTATTTTTGGGTGTATCAAACATTCATTTTTATTTATTTATTTATTTTTTTTTTGCCAAGGATATGTCTTAGGGTTGGGTACAATTTCTTAGATAACGTCACTTTTTTGATACAAAAAAAAAAATCGCCAGGAAACATAAATATGGATGATTTTTGTGCTTTATATTAAAATATTGACATTGATGTGTCGAATTAAATTTTTTTTTGTTTTGTTTCATGTCACAAGGTTTTGTAAAAAGCATAATGTGACGTTCAATTACAATAGTTTGATTACTTATTGTTCGCAAAGAATTTTCAAGTTTGTTGAAAAATTACAAAATTAAAAAAATTGAAAGATGTAAAAAGTTGAAATAAAAATAATAAAAACGTCAAAAAATGATAAAAATTAAATTATATAAATGAAAAAAAAAAATAAAAAATTGAAAAATAAAAAAAAATGGAAAGTCAAGAAACATGAAAAAAAAACTAAATACTAAAAAATATTGAAAAATTAAAAAATGAATAAAAAAGTTTAAAATTAAGAAAATATTTAGTACATATCGAAAGAATGTAAGTTTTGATATTTTAAACGTAGTTGGTACAATTTTCTTCTCCGTTTTCGACATGGATGCGTCTTAAGACTGGGGGTCGTTTTCTGAAAACGTGACGTTTTTTACCCCTTGTAAGCTGCTAGTAGATTGAAATTTAGTATGTACATTTATTAGGAGTTCTATATGCGTTTTCTGGTGGTTCAAACTTTATAGCCACATTGCACCTCCTCGTAGTCCTAAAAAAGTAGTTTTTTGGGTGGTTTTCCCTCTGTCTCGAGTTTTAACGAGTTTTAATACGGGTTTTTCTGGTTTGGGCCCAATCAAAATTCACAGAAAGCGGGAATTTTGTATATACATCAGGTACTGTGGAGTATGTTTCAATATTCCCGAACTTCCCTAAAATCCATGCACATTTTGCCCCCTTTCGGAATGGTACAACTGGGTGCAAAGTTTTGTTTTTTGGAAATTACTTCCCAAATAACGGACTTACGGGGAAAATGTTGAAATAACAGTTGTAGAGAATCAAAAGACAAACATGTTTACCTCTGTAAATTTTTCCCCCGGGAGGTCGTGGGAATGAGCTGAAGTGTCCAGAAAAAAATTATTTTTGAAAATCTCAAATTGACACGATTAATTTTCAAAAATATGCTTAATTCACTTTTAGGAACATTTTTCTTGCATAGTACTTCCCATTGCTATGTAAAATGAAAAAATGTTAGAACGGTTCCTTTTCTCAAGATGGTTGGGGGGAGCGAGGGGGACTCAGGCCACCATTCAAAAAGTTACAACTTCCTCAAGGGCTGAGTTTGTTATGCTAGACAATTTTAAAAATTAGTGAAAACATTTTCGGTTTTTAAATTTTTTCCTAGATGCCCATGAAATGGGGTTGATACGAAAAGAAAAAAAGTAACACTTGGAAATTCCGCTTGAGATGAATTATTTGCGTCTGTGCGAGTCAGGTATAAAATTCAGCGAGCCAAAAATTGAATGAGCCTAATACTGTTTTTTTTTGTAGTGGCGGAGTTCGATTTTGACAACCATTTTAGCGTTGGCTCCAAATTAGGCTTCCAAAGGGGAGATCCAAAATCCAAAATTTGCACATTGGTGTCGATTCCAAAACAGCTCATTTGAAAATCCACCTGCAAATTTCGACACCCATTTGTATACATTTCATAAAATTTTTAAATTTGAACACCCTGTTTCGGGGCTCAATTTGGGTCTACAAACTAAAAACTTGTATTCAACTAGAGCAGCAGATTTTAAGACCTCAAAAATCGACACCGATGTCCGAAGTTTGCCTAATTTTGGATTTTGAACCTCCTCTTGAGTAGCTCAATTTGGGTCCCAACGCTCAAGTGGTTGTCAAAATCAAATTCCGCGACCACGAAAATCTCTGTAATAGGCTCATTCGATTTTTGGCTCGCTGGATTTCATACCTAACTCCCACAAGCGTAAATATTTTATTTGAAGCGGAATTTCCTAGTGTGACTTTTCTTTTCATCATAGCTCCGCCCCATGACCACCTGGGAGAAAAATAGAAAGAACAAAAATCTTTGTGATTCAACACTCTTGAGCTAAACAGCTCGTACTACTTGTCCTTCCTACATCTTTCCTTTAAATTGAGCTGAAAAGTTCAAGCCAACTTGAAGGTAGTGAAAGTGGTGAAAAAGTACCGAATGCAGTCAACGTTTTAGGAAAAAAGTAGTGAAAAAATAAAGAACCTAACACGAGAAATATTTTTTTTTTAATTACTAAAAAATTGTTTATTGGGTTTTTGAAAATTTGTCAAAAAGATGATGAAAAAAGTTTGGTAAAAAAGTAGTAAAGTTGAAAAAAAAAAACATTTAAACTGTGGAGTTGAAATTTGGTAGGTAGATTTAATAGGAGTCATAGATGCGCCTTTTTGGTTCTCCTCGCAGTCTGGAAAAAATAGTTTTTCGAACAATTTTTCTCATTTTTTGAGTTTGCCCTTCTTTAATCTTATCTGTGCATTGAGCTAGGGAGCTGAAATTTAGTATGTGGAAAAATTCGCGTGCCTCTTTTATTTTACGAGAAGCGTGCTCAAAAAGCAATTGCGATGCTCTTTTAAATTTTATTTTCTTCTACTCGGGACGTATCTCTAATTCTTTGTACTTTTTTTCCACCTTCGAACGTAGGCTGATATCTGGTCATTAGGAATAACGGCGATCGAGCTGGCCAAAGGAGAGCCGCCTAATTCAGAAATGCATCCGATGCGCGTACTGTTTCTAATACCAAAGAATAATCCTCCGCAGCTAATCGGCAACTATACCAAGCAATTTAAAGAATTCGTCGAAGCGTGCTTGAATAAAGATCCGGAAAATGTACGTATACTATAAACTTATTCTCTCGTCCTTTCGTACGAATAAGTTCTGCTAGTCTCGCCAGCGATTCTAATACGGTCACGTTTTCCATGGCGAGATCTGCGTAGCTAAAAGCGGCTACGTTTTAATTAGTTGGAAGCTCAAATGTAGAGCCGGATTACCGCGCTACAAGGTTAAATTTTATTTTATTTTTGCAAAGTTTTAGCCGTTGATATCGCTATCTACATAAACCAACTTTCGCAATTACGAAATGCAAAGTATAAGGCTGGCTTTACCTACTCGTATAGAGTGAGCGTGGTGCCTACTGAATTATAATTTTCGCTAATGTTGTTGCTGTTGTTGTTTTTATGCTTCGCAGAGACCTACTGCTAAAGAATTACTCAAATTTCCATTTATACGAAAAGCCAAGAAAAATTCGTATTTAATTGATCTTATCGATAGGTATAAGAAGTGGAAATCGCAAAGGAACGAGGAAAGCGAAACCGAATCTGAAAATTCTGATAAGTAAGTTCGGTATATTTTATATACGTGCGCGAGTATCCGTATTCGACCTTCGATTTCGTCGTAGTTTCTTATATTTACTCTGATTTACCTCGTGTTTACCGTAATTACGCGTGTTTTCGTCGTATTTGATGCGATTACCAAAGAATTACCGATGATTACCAAATATTGATGTAATTACCGGTAATTACCGTATCCGAAATGATTATAATTACGAGTAATTATCTAAATGTACGTTTGTGACGGTTAATTACTACAAATTACCGGCAATTACCAAGCCACAGTGGAGTTACAGTAATTACCACGTCTCAGCTGATAATCAGTACCGGATCAAAATGTAATTTAATTACGAATAATTACCAAATTTTACTGCAAGTATAATCAATTGCTGGGATGTTGATGTAATTTCGAGTTATCTTGATAAGTAACTGGTAATTACCTGACTACTGTAATTACAATAATTTCCATGTAGCTGAGATTACAGTAATTACTGTGTCTCTGGTAATTACAGTAATTACTATGTCTTCGATAATTACCATATCTTTGGTAATTACTGGAAATTTACGAAAATCAACTGTTACTGCGAGTAATTAACAAATTCTTACTGTGAATACGTGTAATTAACCACACTCCGTCGTAATCTTTGGTAATAATATCAAATTTACCAGTAATTACCGGTAATTACCATTTGCCTGCGAATGTTTCCTTTTTTTAATTTGGTTAAAAAAAATCAACATTTCAACCCCACCAGTGCTTTTTGGAAACCTGTAGATTTATAATTTATTGGACTTATAATCTGTAGATCTTTTCTTATTCGATTTTATCGCCATTACAGCGAAGAAAACGGTAAAGGCGACGACGACCTGGACGAACCGTGGATCATGACGGTGAAAAGTACCAGTTGCCTGAAACCGCCACCAGCTACCGAAGGTAACCACAACCTCCATGGAAGTGGTAATATTGGTGGTGTTGGCTCGAGTGCCGTAGTCGTCGTTGGTGGTGGCGGCGGTGTTGTGGGCGGTGGTATTGGGCACGGCGTAGGCTCGAACAAGAAACCTCAACAGCAAAACGGATCAGCACCTTCTACGCCGTCATTACCAAAAAGCACCTCCAATAAGGCCGAAATGGCCTCCAATCATTTCAAAAACGATAAAAGTAACGCTGTAAGTAAACTCAAAACAGAATCAGTGGGTAAACCGTATTTAATCGGTTTGGTGTACTTGAAATTTACGTGTTTTTTTTTTCATCTGTGTTGTTGATTCAGGTGAGGGGATACTCGTCGAGTACTCCGGCATCGCCTCATATCACCGAGAAAAGACTTTCCAAAGAATGCGAACTGAAGAGAAATTCCATCGAGAGCGAATACGTCGTATCGGCGACTGCTGCCGATAACCGGAAACATAATAGAAATCGTAGCAGCTCCTCTTCCAAATCGACCTCGCCGGCTACCAGATCGGCTAGCTTATCTTTGCTGATATATCCGCTCGTATCCGAGGTAAATGATCGTGCAAAAATTTTCACGAAAATGATGACCTTTTTCTTTGCGATGACCCCGGTTCGAACGTCTTTTAAAATTCGAGTCTGAAGGAACTATCCGTCTTGGGGTGTTGTATAAGATCAATCCTGACCTTTTTCGTTAACCACTTTGCTCGTAGATGATTAAAATTCATCGTGTTTTACATGCTCGAAATCGTTTACTAAACCTAAGTCACTTTTTAGCCTAATTTTATACGTCATATTGTCAATGAAAACCAAGCTATTAAGGTCTATCGACCTGTAGCGGTCGAGAGGAGGGACAATATTTAAAAAAAATCGTTTTTGGGTCCGAGAAGACCATTACGACCAGTTTTGGCTACGTGAGATTGTTACCCCCTTCCCCCCTCAAACTCAAAATCATTTGCTCAGCTCGATACCCACCAAAATCGATCATCTTTGAAAAATAGGCTTCGATTGGGACCGAACTTGATATTCAATAGTAGGGATGACTTCGGGTCAAAATTCAGTTTTGTTCAAATTTGGGGGAGGGGGTGCTGAGTGGTTAAAATAATATTAATTCTTCTTTTGTAAACCCATCGGTAGACAATTCAAAGTTGTATAGCACATCCAAAAATGAGCCTCCTAGGTCAATTAAGAGGGAGGG
The DNA here is from genome assembly GCA_900060175.1 of Ferrisia virgata. Lineage (NCBI taxonomy): Eukaryota > Metazoa > Arthropoda > Insecta > Hemiptera > Pseudococcidae > Ferrisia > Ferrisia virgata. The sequence continues at coordinate 34,600 of FIZR01008358.1, forward strand.
GGGGGGGGTTCCCAAATAATTTTCTTGGGTAAAACTAGTCGTACTGAAACTGTTTCTAATGATTTTTTTTTTTTTTGAATTTTTTGACCTTTTTTCAAATGTTGAACCGTTTTAGCACCGGATTAAAATTTCTACGGGTGATTGGGGGGCCTGAAATTTTTAACACGTTCTTTTAACCGCGCTCCACAAGTATTGTGCCCTATTACGTTTTTCGATTTTCAAAAAAAAGTTAAAACCAAACCCATCCAGGTCGACAATTTAAATATCTTCAAATTTCTGAAAATCAGGTTCAAAAAAGCATCGCCAAGCCCGATTCTCTGTCATATTGTCAACGAAAACTAGGCTATTGCGGTCTATCGACGTATGGTGTATGAGGAGAGAAGGGTGCAGGATATCAAAAAAATCCGTTTTGGGGTACTAAAAGAGCATTGTGACCATTTTTCGCCATATTAGATGTCTCTACTTTTTTTTATTTTTTATTGTTTTCACCGAAACTAAAAAACTATTTGCTCAATTCGATGCTGACAAAAAATTCACCAAATTTGGGGAATAGGCTTTGATTGGCGGTCCATTTGATATTTTGGACTGGGAATGATCTCGATTTAAAATTCAGTTGTGTCCAAATTTGGGGAAGGTGGTGCTGAGGGGATAAAATCCCCAAAATTGTTCCTTTTTAAGCGAGTCGATAGACAAGTGTCCAAAAATTAGCCTCCTAGGTCAATTAGGAGGGGAAATATGAGGGATTTTCCCCTTTTTGACCTTCGAAAATGGCTACTCCTCACCCATTTCCATTCGAAATTGAGCTAAGAAGTTGAAATTTGGATGTAGACTTGGTAGATACCATAAATGTGCCTTTTGGTGGTAGCACCCCCTCACAACCCAGAAAAAATCATTTTTTTGTCAGTTTTTCTTATTTTTCGAGTTTATTTCATGCATCTCCCTCGCCCCCCCCCATCCCCAATTGGGCTACAAAGTTGAACTTTGGTATGTGTCGTAGATGTGCTTTTTGGTGGTGTCGACTTTTTAGTTTTTAGACCCATTGAACCTTCCTACTCCTACTGCTGATTGAAAAAAAAAGCGTTTCGAACGTAATTACAGTATTTCACAAAAATTAGCCTGAAAAAGTGTCTTTTTTCTTCATGAAAGTCTATGAATTTGATTTTAAAGATTATTTTTCCGGTGGTTTAGGGAGGAAAGTCAACAATATCCATTTTAGGGTCTTAAAAGACCACATAGACCATTTCTGGCGATGTCAAATATCAATTCCTCTCTCTCCCCATCACATACATTTCCATTTAAAAATCATTTCCTCATCTCGATACTGACCAAAATCGTGCATATGCGGATAATGGAGTCTGATTGGCGGTGAATTAGATATATATGAGTGGGGATGACCTTGGATCAAAATTCAGTCATGTCCCTATTGCACCCCATTGCAGTCTCAAAAGTATAGTTTTTCGATCGGTTTTTCTTATCAAGTTCATGTCGCATATCGCTCCTCTAAATAGAGCTAAGGGGTAGGAAGGGGAACTTGAAAATTTGGTGTGTATTGGTATCAATGCTGAAGTGTCTTTTTTAGGGTTTTGATTTCTCATCTCTTCTGCATTCCCTCGTAGTCTTAAATATTAGTTGTTTGGGCAATTTCTCTTTTTTTTTGAATTTATGACACGACACGTGGCACTTGCATGCATATCTCTTCTTCAAATAAATCTAATGTGTTGAAATTTGGTATGAAGAAATAGTAAAGGTTCTAGATGTGCATCTTGAGGGTTCCTTTTTTCGCCTAAATTTCTATGTCATATTGTCAAGGAAAACCAAGTTATTACAGGCTATTGGTCAACGGCGCATGATTCTCTCCGCTCGATACCGACCAAAATCGCTCTAATTCGGTCAATCTGCTCAGTCAAGTGGCAGATTAGATATATTTGAGTGAGAATGAACTTGGGTCAAAATTCACTTTTGCCCCAATTTGAGAGAGGGGGTGCTGAGGGGTCAAAAACGCAAAAATCGCTCCTTCTTAAGCCAATTGATTGAAGACCAAAAGTTATATAACATATCCAAAAATCAACCTTTCAAGTCAATTAGGAGGGGAAATATATAGATTTTACCCCTTTTTGACCTTGAAAAAGAGCTGTTTCTTCTTCATCTCCTGACCAAATTGAGCTCGGAAGTTAAAATTTGGTATGTACATTCAGTTGGGACTCTAGTTGTGTCTTTTGGGGGTTCCAATTTTTTAGCTCCATTTTACCCTCTCACAGTCCCAAAAAAGTAGTTTTTTGATCGTTTTTTTTTTTTCATTTTTTGAGTTTTTTGAGTTTGCTCCTCACATAACTCGCCTTTAAATTAAGCTAGGAACTTGAAATTAGGTATGTGTATTTAGTGGGGGTTCTAGATGTGTTTTTTGGGGGTCTCAACTTTTCAGACCCCCCCCCCCCCCCCCCCCAGATTCAAAAAAGAGGGTTTTTTTGGTTTTTTTTTTTTTTT
>FIZR01008374.1:0-17849 GCA_900060175.1 Ferrisia virgata
TTGGATACTATCTATCAGAAGGATGAACAGTGTCGTGCTAAGTAAAGATCCCTGTAGGACACCGTTTCCTATTTGATAGGATTTGGAGTAGGTATCGTTTACCCGGACTTTGAACTGACGATCTTTTACGAAATTTGTTTTGAAGAGTGCCAAATGTCCTCTAATTCCTATGGAGTGGAGTTTTTTCAAGTATTTCATGCTGCCAAGCTTTGTCGTAGGCTTTTTCCAAGTCGAAGAAAATAGAAATAACACTTTCTTTATCGCGGAAAGCTGACGAAATTTTTTGTTGAAGAGAGTAGAGATGGTCTATTGTTGATTTTTTCTGTCGGAATCCACTTTGATATGTGTTGATGGAACCTGTAGATTCGATATACCATATTCGAAGTCAGTCTTTTATCTCATCATTTCATACCACTTTGTTAAGAAATTATCTTTCATGCGGCACACCCCGTAGGTATTGAATTTATAGAAGTATTTGCTAACCTTATATTTCATTTCAAGTGCATTAAGTTATCTTAGATAAATTAATTATTCCACTCAAGAATGAAAAAATTACATGATGCCATTAGCACGGCATGCACAATGCACAATACGGCAGAGTGGAGGGTACCGGTTTAAATGCATTCGCCTTTCTTATCTGGTTATGAATTACGCTCTACAAGTATAACAATTGTCTTTATTAACGAAATTCTCACTTTAAAAAAAATTTTTTATCGTATAAACGCTAACCTCTTTAAAAAGGGAAAACAGATAATTATCATTTCATAAGCAGATTGGTACTCATTCTTAGATATTGAAGAAAAATTCGCGATGTATTTGATGGATATCCTAATTTGCGTGATTTTAATTCTATCCAGTTATGTATATTATCGATTTCAAAATATTTATTCTTATTTCAAACGAAATGGTATTCCATATATCAAACCGATATTTTTTCTTGGTAATGCTGCGGAATGGATCTTGTTTAAGAAAGCTTTACCAGTGATTTATTTTGAATTACACAATCTTCTGAAACCTCATCGTTTCGCTGGAGTATATTTAGGATGGAGGAAAAAGATTCTCATCAGAGACGTTGAGCTGGTGAAAAACATTTTAATCAAGGATTTTGAGTACTTTCAAGATCGCGGTATCAAACGGAATACTCAATTCGATATAATGAGTAGGAATTTATTCATGATGAAAGGTATGTAAAGCTAATAAAAAATATACTCGGAGGTATGTAAGTTTTATGACGAATCGCGAAAAAACATAAGATATTGGTAGTCCAGATATTGATGATCTCAACTGTTGACGATCCACTGTTGACTGTCTAAATGTTGAAAGTCCACTATTGATGGTCAACTCCTGAAAGTTCACAGTTGACGATCAACTGTTGATGGATCTGGGCTGTGTTGAGCGTTGATAAAAAAAATTCTAAGCAATTGTTTCAAATATTGAATGTTAAAAACCATTACTGATGAAATTTGGACTTATGCTGAAGCATGTCCACTCCAAATTGAGCCAGGTCTTTTGATGATGTCGACTTTTTACGCCAATTAAACCTTTGTTACCTTTGCCATTGATTAGGAAAACTTTTTTTCCAGGTGAACAATGGAAAAATCTTCGAAAAAAGCTAACCAATACCTTTACCTCTGGCAAGATGAAGATGATGTTTCCGCTGGTAAAAGAATGCGGCGAGAAATTGCATTCTCTAATGGCGGACTTGGCTAATACAGAGGATTTGTTAATTAAAGATGTATGTGCACGATTTACGACTGATGTAATCGCAACATGCGCTTTCGGTTTAGAACTTAATTCGCTCCAGAGTGTAGATTTTCAATTGGAAAAAATCAAAAGTAGAGTGGTCGATACGAGGTAAGTAGTTATTCATAGCATGAAACGACCTATTCGAATAACATACCCGTACTCGCTGTTCCAAACCTAAGGGGCGGATAAGCAATCGGCGTAGGGTCCTTTTAAGAAGTTATTTTTACGATAAAACAGAGTAGCACTGAAAAGAACTTTGTACCGCAAGTACGCAAAACTCAAGATGTACGATTAAAAAAAAATGACACTTTTGAGTCCATGGTACGATGGGAAAGTTTCATCGTGGACTTTAAGGCTTCGTACCATAAGTCCTAATCCAAAAATCGTGTGATGAGGCGAAAATTTTTTTACGGTTTCAAAATATAATCATCTAATTATCCGCTGAGCCTTGCACTTTTCAGTCTTGTATGATTAACAGGCGGAGAGGAGGATAAAAAATTATATCATAAAAATTATGCGTGTTATCTGGCTATAGAAAAATGGATAAATAATAAAAACACGCATATCCGCCATTATCCCAGCGTATGTAGCTTCCTTTTTGCCAAGAACAATCCTCGTTATAGCCAGTACAACTTAAACTGAGATCTCACAACTACAAAAAAAAAAAAAAAGTAATACACTTATCAATAGAATTATTAAAAACTTGCTCGATGCTAGGGCTAGATTTCTGGAAATCTGATTGGTTTGTTTATCACTTTTTTTTTTTTTCGTAGTGGTGAGAGCTAAATTCAAATTGTACGGTTTATACTTTAAATTCAAGACCAATAATAAAATGAGAACTGAATATTACATTTAGGTTCATACCAGTACTGGCAAATATGTTTCCTTTCGTGATTAAATTTTCAAAAGGATTGCAAATCGACACCCTCGTACAAGACTTTTTCCTAAATTTGACCAGAAAAACGGTAGAATTTCGCGAACAACATAATATTACAAGAGGCGACTTTTTCGATCAACTCATCAGTATAAGAAATGAGACAAACTCGCCGAAATCCCAAGACGAAGAAGATCCGCATGATTTAGACCAATTTTTAAGTCAAATCGGAGAAAAACACGATGCAAACGATAATATAGGTTAGTTGATAAAGTTACTTTGTTAATCGCTATTTATAATTTTTATCAAAATTTTCGAAAGAACAAGATACTTTTTTAAATACGTATGATGTATGATACAAAATTCAAAAATAATTTATTAGGTAATAGTGGTTATTCGTTAAATTTAGTATTTCATTTCATTTCTTTCACAAGCATCGTGAGAACTTCACGTCCTAAGAAAAAATTCGAATTTGTTTCGAGCAAATTTTTTTGCAAATCACTAATAACGAGGGCAGTTTCTTCTTAACTAAAATAAGACTGACTGGTGACAAGAAGAAGCTTCGTCTATTGTCAGTTTTCTTTTTTCGTCAAATTTATTTAATTCGCCGATATACCAGCTATTGTGACATTCCCTAAGACCCCAACTTTCTGTTTCAATTCGGTGACGAGATAGGGGAGGAAAAGCTCGTTTTCAAGGTCAAAAAGGGAAAAAGCTTTCATATGTCTCCTTCCAATTGATCTAGGAGGTTGATTTTTAAATTTGTTACACAACTTTGGATCCTCCATCGCTAGATTTGTATATTAACATCGAATGATGTTCAATCAACAGTTGACCGTCAACAGTGTGACGTAATCATCGGACTGATATCAGTGTACTGATTTTTATGGTCTGGAATATCGTCACTGAACTTATTTTATGAAGGATTGATTTTACGATTTGCAGTTGAAATGCTGATGAAAATTAGAGATGATCAGTCAAAACCGTGGACCTTAACCTTAAATCGATTTTATGATATCGACTTGAAATGTCTTCATCCGTTAACCTTCCAACAATTGACCCTGACTCTGGATTGATTTTATGATTACAAGTTGAAATGTCGAGGAAAATTAGTAGACCTCGACCCCGGTTGATTTTATAATTCAAGTTGAAATGTTGAGGGAAATTGCAGATGTTTAAAGTCAACACATAAACAGTTGACCTTGACTATGGATTGACTTCCTGATTTTAAGTAGTTCAACTTCCTTTCTCATTTCGGCCCCTTTCAAGATCAAAAGGGGGGGGGACCCTCATATCTACCCTCCTAATTGACCTAGTAGGTTGCTTTTTGGATATGTTGTGCAACTTTGGATTCTCTATCGATTGACTTAAAAAATAACAATTTTTGCGATTTTGTCTTCTGAGCACCTCCTTCCCTGAATTTGGCCATAACCGAATCACACGATTATTATGAAAGGTCTCCCTACATACCTGGGTCAGGTAAGTAAAGTAATTTGATCTAATGAACACGAATTTCGGGGCTAGTTTTCTTATTTCAGTACTTGACGTTTGCAATCATTAAAAGTCCGCTTCGTCAAAGAAACTTGAATGAATAAAATTTGGCACAGAAGAATTTCAACTGAACACATATTGTAGAAAAATTAAGCAAATCGATAAACTTAATTTGTTCTTCTTGTTACACTATGCACCTACTAATACTCGCATATCTATTCTTTGCAGAAATGAATGAAGAATTAATGGCCGCTCAATGTTTTGCATTCTTTTCGGCTGGTTTTGAGACATCATCGAATACACTGAGCTTCATGTTTATGGAATTGGCAAAACACCAACAAATCCAAAACAAACTCAGACACGAAATTACAACCGTGTTAAAAAATAACAATGATCAATTAACTTACGACACACTAAATGAGATGACATACTTAGATATGGTTATAGCAGGTACATAATATTTCGTGTGTTTTATCCTCTCTATCCAATTTTCATGTCAATAAGACACCTCATCATCATAATTTTATTCGAAAAATTTACAGAGACCCTACGTAAATACCCTACCCTTGCAAATCTGATTAGAGAATGTACTGAAACCTATCATGTACCAGAATCAACGACTATTCTCACTAAAGGCACTTCTATCGTCATCTCCGTATTGGGAATTCATCATGATGTCAAGTATTATGAGAAACCCGACGAATTTTACCCGGAACATTTTACTAAAGAAGCAAAATCCAAGAGACCATTCTGCGCTTACCTACCATTTGGTGAAGGACCTAGAATTTGCATTGGTACGAGTATCCGCTTGACAGTAATATTGTTCCAGAAAAAAAAAAAAAAAACATCGCAAAGCGATGCTTAGGAAGGGCTCAATGGGGCTAAAAAGCGGAAACCCCCATTAGGCACATGAAGGGCCCGTACAGACGGAACATAACTAATTTTAACTTCCTAGCACAATTTTGAGGGGAGTTACGCGAGGAACAAATTGTAAAAATTAGAAAAATCGACCAAAAAAACACATATTCAGAGGTGTGGGAGGGAGGTGGTTTGCAATGGGGCTGAAAAGTCGAGTCCTCTAAAAAGCACATCTAGGGCCTCTATTAAATATACATAGGTAATTTCAAGTTTATGATTCAATTAGGAAGGGAGTTATGCGAGTAACAAACTCAAAAAATAAGACAAACCGACAAAGAACCTACATTTTTGGGGCTGTAGTGTAAGGATGTAATGAGGCAGAAAAGTCAAAACCCCGAAAGGACATATATATGGCTATTTCCAGGACTGCATACCGAAATTCAAGTTCCTACTGCAATTTGTGGGGAAGTTATGTAAGAAATAAACTCAAAAAATTAGAAAAGTCGATCAAAAAGTCATTTTTTTGGCTGCGAAGAGGTGCAATAAGCTAAAAAGTCGGAAACTGCAAAAAGTACATTTCAGGCTCCAACTTAATGTACATACTAAATTTCAACTTAATAATTCAATTTGGTGGACCCCTTTTCAAGGTCGAAAAAAGCAAAACCCCCATATCTTCCCTCCTAATTGACTTGAGAGGTTGATTTTTGGATATGTAATATAACTTTTGATCTTCTACTAATTGGTTTGAAAAGGGGAAATTTTTGCGTTTTTGGCCTCTCAGCACAGCCTCTTCTAAATTTGAAAATGACTGAATTTTTACCCCAGTTCATCACCATTCATATATATCTAATTCGCCGCCAAACTGAGCCGATTGAACGAATTGGAGCGATTTTGGTCGGTATCGAGCGCAGTACATGATTTTAATGTTCGCGAAAAATAAAAATAAAACAAAACGAATTTTATCGATATTCCCCTCTCATCCGCCGTTGGTTGATAGACTGTAACAGCCTAAATTCATCGACAATATTACGTAGAAAATCAGGCTAAAAAGAAAGCCCAGGGACGCCAAAGAACTTGGATGATAAGATCTCTCGCTCTATTCATTTATTTGGTTTTAAAAAAAAAGATGATAGAGGTATGATGCGAAGTCTACTTCCGGAGGGGGCGAGGAGAAAACGAAAATTTTGCCAACTAAAATCTAAAACATTTACCAATTTTAATTTCGAAGTGAAACATGGGTTTTCAAAGGGCGCAGTCAGAAATGTATTAAAAGAGGGATCTATTTTTTCCATTCGGTCGGCAGAAGTCTATTTTTTTGCATTAAGTTCCTACAGTGGTGCTAAAATTCGCAAAAAAGGTAGAAATTTTGAAAAAGTTGAATTTTTCAGTGCTAAGGTTGCACTTTTAAAAGTTTCAAGTCTGAATCTTTTTAATGTACCAAACAAATTGCCTTATTTGAATGCGAGATATGGGTAGAACATCATTATTTGAGAAGTTAAATAAGTGAAAAACCCTCAGTTCTCCCCTTCTAATTGTCGTAGGAGGCTGTATTGATTCCCAATTCGGGCATAACTGAATTTTTAATTAGGGTCGTCTCTACTTAAAAATATTAAATCCGCCATTAATTCAAGTGTACTGCACAAATTTGACCGATTCTGGTCGGTATCTAGCTGAGTGAATTATTTTTAATTTTGGTAAAAAAAAATAAATAAATAAATAAAAAGGAATAAATATCTGCCATGGCCAAAAATGAATTTCGTTGATGCTTCTCCCGGGCCTGTCTTAGGTTTATAATCTTATGACAGAAAATCAGGCTAAAAAATATGTATTTTTCGTCAAGAAATTTTTTTTCCTTTCAGCTGCAGTATCAATTTTAAAAAATTGTGTATGTATTATTAAGAAATTATAGGATATGCTTCAAACCAAAATATGCAGGAGTTACGAATCAGTATGAAGCTGATTCCAGTATAAAAACAGTTATTTCAATCTAGTGTAAATCAGATACATTGTATGTTGAATACAAGCTTAATTATTTATTTTGAATAGGTAAACGTTTCAGTTATATGCAAATGAAAGTGGCTGCTGTACAATTACTGAAGGACTTCACATATTCGCTATCTCCGAAGATAAAACTGCCAGCAGAATTTTCTCATGGAACAATCTTAAATAATATGAAAGGTGGTATTCGATTAAGATGTCAAAAACTTTAAAGTAGATTCACCAATTTACTAGTACGGTCTGTTTAGCTAAATAATCGACCAAATCCGATCAGAATTCACGGAAATGGAAAATTTCGTACATACGTACTGGGGTATATGTATTTCAGCATTCCCCAACTTCCCTAAAATCGATGAAAAATTTTGCTCCCTGAGGGGGGGGGGGAGGGGAACGGGATGCAACATTTGTTTCTTTTTTGGCAATAACTTCTCAAATAGTCCACTTAGGAAAAAAAAACGTTGAAACCAAAGTTATAGAGAACGAAAAAACGAACATTTTTACATTACTGACCTTTTTCTCCTACGAGGGAGGGGGGAGGGAGAGGGAAGCTACGGTAAGAAATAAGTCATGTTTAAAAATTTCTCTACATACTGGTGAGAAGTACTATGCAAAACAAACGCTCCTAAAAAAAAATCAAGTCTTGTGTCTTGAAGAAATTTTCAAACACGACTTATTTTTGCATGCCCTAGCTCCCACCGAAACCTCTTAGGAGAAAAAGTCAGAGAAGTAGAAATGTTTGTCTTTTGGTGCTCTACAATTTTGGTTTCAACATTTTTTTCTCAAGTGCGTTATTTTAGAAGTTATTGTCGAAAAACCAAATTTTGCACTCTCCCTTGCAACCCAAAAAAAAAGGGACAAATGTGCATGGATTTTAGGAAAATTCGGAAATATTAAAATATATACTCTGCAGTACATATTTACGAAATTTCAAATTTCCGTGAATTTTGAACGGGTTCAAACCTCAAAAGCTCATACAATGTTCAACACTTCAATAAATGACTGAAATTCACAAATTTTTATGATTTTTTCAGTGCCTTAGCGGCGTGATCGACGTTCTCTCTCATAAAAAAAATAAGTTTCAAAAACTAGGTTGAAATAAAAATTTTTAGGGGGACCATAACTGCGTTTTATATTGCAGAGGTATATAAAGGACGCGCATGTTACTGCACCGAATGATCATCGTACTAGAAGGGGTACAGGTAGACATTGGAGTGAACTCAAATAATAAGAAAAACCGACATAGAAGCTACATTTTTGGGGCTGTAATACAGAGGTGTAATGGAGGCAGAAAAGTCAAAACGCTCAAAAGATATACATATGGCTCTTTCTAAGTCTACTTACCAAATTTCAAGTTCCTAGTTCAATTTGTAGGGGAGTTATGTGAGGAACAAACTCAAAAAACTCAAAAAATAAAAACAGGTCAAACCCCCATTTTTTGGGGACTGTGAGAGGGTGCAATGAAGCTAAAAATTCAGAACCCCCGAAAGGCGTATTTAGGGCTCCGACTAAATGTACATACCAAATTAAAATTTTCTTGCTCAATTTGGTGGGGAGATAGGGGAGTAACAGCCCCTTTTCAAGATTAAAAAGGCGTAAAACCCTCCTAATTGACTTCGGAGGTTGATTTTTGGATATGCTACACAACTTTTGGCTTTCTATCTATGGGTCTAAGAAGGGGAAACTTTTGGGTTTTTGACCTCTCTGCACCCCCTTCTCAAAAATTTGAGCATAACCGAATTTTGACCTAAGTTGAGTGATTTTGGTCGGTATCGAGCGGAGTAAATGGTTTTTAATTTTAGTAAGAAAAAATAAATATTTGACACCGTCAAAAATAGTCGTAATGGTTTGCGGGTTCTCCAGAACGGATTTTTTTTCATATATCCACCTCAAACTAAAAATTCAGCATCTTCCGGTCTGTTCGAAGTGGGAGGCTAATTATTGGATATTTCAGATAACTATCAAACCTCTAAAAATTGGCTGAGAAACAAACAATTTTTACGATTTTTGCCCCTTCAGCATCCCTTTTTCCAAAATTTGCACATGACTAAATTTTGGCCCAAGTTCTCATACAGTCATATTCATCAAATTCACTGTCGATCCAAGCATACTTTCAAGATGGGCGGACCGGACCGATCATTTGGAAAATGACATGTTGTATTCGCTACTCACTATTGAAATTTTAATTGAAATAATATAATGGTGGGGGGAGGGGAGGGTCTGCTGTAGTTGCGTTACAGATCACACTTTTTTCTACAATTTGAGTATAAACAAGTAATACTTTGGATAATAAAAATTTTCGCTACGAGATTTTGAATTTAGAAATGCATAGGCATACATGAAAAACGAAAATTTCTATAAAAAGTAAGTCCATCTATTGAATTCCACTCAGAGACTTTGTGAATGAAACCGATGGCTTGTCACGTTGTGACATGCGGTCGAGCCTCAGCAGCATGGTTGAGACTGCACAAAGAGGGGACTGATTCGAGTCATTTGACAGCATACTGAGTTAGCCTTCACGTAGTTCAAGATCAGTACTTTGAAGGGGACCTAAAGGCGTGATAGCAGTCTGGGTCGTTGACTCTGAAAGTGATGCTGGTCAAATCCTGGACCAGGGCAAGGAGAAGTTTGTTTCTTCACTATACTCATACGCGATTATAATGATTAATTTTTTTTAAGGAATACTAAAAAAAGAAGTCGTCCAGAAAAACTACACATTATGATGGTAAAATTAAATATTATATAGACTTTCGAATATAAATTTCTTATTTCTTTTTTTCGATCTAATATATTTGTGAAATTTTGGTAATAAAGCTTTCTTTATATTTTTGCACGTGCAACACTAGGGCTGTAAATTCCACCTGAACGAGCCAGGCTCATGCCAGGAAGAGGCCAAAGGAAACGGATAGTGAATGTCCGACAAATCATCGAAAAGTGCAGGGAGTTCAACATACCTGCAGTGATATGTTTCATAGATTACGCCAAAGCCTTTAACTGCGTGAACTGAACGAAGCTCTTCAAAGTTTTAAGTGAAATGGAAATCCCTGCTCATATAGTAGATTTGATGAAGTCCCTATATGAGTTCAATTCTATGGCGGTGAGAGTTGATGGTGTAGAATCTGAAGCTTGTCAAGCGGAGCAGGGGGTATGTCAAGGATACATATTGCCTCCGCAGTTATTCAACATCTATGGCGAGCATATAATTCGCGAGGCTCTAGAACATTGGACTGGTGGTATTTCCATTGGAGGAAGAATCATCTCCAATCTGCGATATGCAGATGATACCACCTTGATTGCTGAGAATGAAGAAAAAATGGCGAAGCTCGTCAACCTGGTGAAGATGACCGGTGAAAAACTTGGGACTTCGTATTGATGCATCGAAAACGAAAGTCATGGTAGTGGATCGGGCCAAGTGTCTTCCAGTTTCTACAGCTCTGAGCGAATACGAAAAGGTCAACGCTTTTGTACATTTAGGCTCCATCATCGAAGCAAATGGAGGCTCGTCGGCCGAAATACGGCGCCGAATCGCTCTGAACAAATCAGCTATGACCAAATTGCGTAATATTACATGTAATAACAAAATCTCCAAAAAGACAAGGAAGAGACTTATACAATTACTAGTTTTCTCTGGTTTCCTATATGGCGCGGAAACATGGACATTAAAGGTGGATGATAAAAGAATAATAATTGACGCCTTTGACATGTGGGTCTGGTGAAGAATGCTGAGCATACCCTGGACAGCGCGATGAACCAATATTTCAATCATCAACGAAATACAGCAGCTAGTTGGGTCAAGTATTTTATGCGAGAAACGCATTCTATGGTATTTTGGTCATGTGACCAGGAAAGAAGTCGGAAATCTCGAAAAAGACATTTTCCTTGATAAGGCCCCTGGGAAACAGGGAGAGAAAGATCTCCGACCAGGTGGTCTGACATCATCAAAGCACGAATGGGCCTCTGTGGTAAGAGCGGCTTCACAGGCACAGGATCGTGATACATGGCGCGCTCTTTTGGATGCAATACCTTTCGTAAGCGACTGAGACCTACTCATGATGATGAACACTGAGGAATACCCATTTTCAAACCCCCAACTCTTGAAATTTCACAAAATCTTCACCCTTGTTCCGCGCAAGCTATTCAGTATTTTCCAGTTTTCAGAAAACATTTTCAGCGAATCCCTCTCCTCCCCCATTTAGCAATCGGGATAAATTCAAATTTTTACAATAAATTTCACTGATCGATTTCACTCTCTACAGACTTGGCAAAAGATATGGAAAAAAACAAGGATAAAATCCTGCGAAGAAAAAAAAAATTAAAAACCAACAATTTCAACTTTCTTTAAATACCTTACCCTGGTAAAAAAAATTTCCCGTTCTTGCTTCGGGCCTCCCCTTCAGCATGCCGTCAACTATCGAAAAAATTTTCAAATTCCAACAAAAGAAAACACGCGAGTAATTAAAAAAAAATACCCACGCATCGAACACTTAGAACGAAACAAACGAGCGAGCAAACGAACGGAACGACTCAAAAGACAACGAACTGACGAAGAGGTAGACAAAGAAGAAGAAGAAGAAGAAGCAACTCTCACAAAACCATCGGCAACGTTAAAGATACAAAGAAAGTCAACTTAGGTATATATATATATATATATATATATATTTAGCATCAAAAGGATGCACGTTTATCTCATCGCCTTTCAATAATTCATTCATTTCGGTAGCGGAAACGAGTAAATTACCATATCGCTTAAAAGCACTCGAGCCGACAAAAAGTTGCGGATGAATATTAATTAAACCACCTTATGAATTATAATCGACAACGATAAGTAAAATTAACAGCGTAGAAAAGCTTCGGTGGCGGTTACGGTTACGGGTGGAATAAAAAAATACTTATACTCGACAAGGGGTGCATCGTATCATCGCCTCATCTTTTATAGGAGCAAAAAGGAGACAGAAAAAAAAACGAGAAAAAAGCGCGAAAAAAAACACGTCAAGCGACAACCTTCAGGAATAAGAGCGGAAAAATAAAGGAAAGACGTCGACGACAAAAACAATATCGTTACGGGTACTAAGGGAAACATTATTCACGGGTCATTACAACCATCTCGAGTAAAATATCTCCACAGAAATGGCGAAAAAGGCGAAGACATCGAAAACAAAGTATAACTGCATGGATACGAGAGTGAAAAAAAAAAAATACCCTGGCGAAAATAAGAGAGACCATATTTTTCGATGAAAAAAAAAAAATCTTACCCTGGTTGGTAAAAATATTAAACTGGCGGAAACAGGTGTTCGGTTCTCGATCGGAAATTTTTTTGGTACGAGTAACTTTTCGCCATCTCAGCGTTTTGTTTTTTGAGTACCCCTATTCTCCCCACACACTATACACAGATATAAAATTGTTGGCATTTCTTGTTGCTTTGTTGGTTCGTTGGCTTCTCTGCTGCATGAAGTTGAAACTATTTTGGTAAAACGGTTTTCTTCATTTTGCTCGAGTTAAAGAGTGTAATTTGTAATACAGAAAGGGACGAGGTATTCAGAGGATAAACTAGTACCAACGTATAAATGAGTCTGCGATGGTGGTGCCTTTTACGCTATGCTCACTCGTTTACTCTACCTACCTACCTACTCTTGAAATTATTCCGTTTTCTTAAATGAAATCATACAAAGTTTGCGGTAGTGTTACCTTACCTTTTTGTACTACACCGCTATATACATATAAACCACCTTTCCGATGGTATATTATCATTAAAGAGTAAACGTTTACAAGTAACTGACGCGTGACTTAAAACATAGCTTTCGTATTCACCTTTCACGTGCTACCCTTCGCACCTTAACCCTCACCCCTTCCCCCCTCCCTCCCACCATTTCCTCGTACCTTACTGGTACAATACATATGTATACTTACCAATGTCATCTTCGCATCTTAATACTATACTGTGTGTGACTAAAACGTCTCCTTTTCTGTACCACATTTTGTATACCCTACATGAACTACTCGCGTTAGAAAACTTTGTTTGTTTTTTTATTTTTTTATTTTTTATTATTATTTTTTTTTTTTTAAAAAGCTCGTATTTTATAATGTATATACGTCGTGTCGAGCAGGCATTTTCATGTGCGACGTTACAAAACTCGTACGAGTATTCTTCATCTCCCCAAAGGCACAAAGCTCACGCGCTAAAAATTGACGATTAAACACGACTGCGACGACTTTTGTACATACGTAGTCTGTGTTCGCTGGGTAAATGTACGAGCTCGAGACGAAAGTTTAAAACATCCTTATACGTAAGTATTATTGTGTACGTAAGTATAAGTAGTATAGCTAGGAAGATAGGTAGGTAGGCTTTTACTAAAGAAGAAAATTTCTCGCGCCTTTACGAATAATTAGTCGACGTTTGGAATTATAATCGTTGCTTGTTATATAAAATACCTCTACCGCATTGTTACGCCTACTCTGCGAGACTGTAAGTAGTAGGTGTACGTTTTATGGATACTTATACCGGCAAAGTGTCGACGTATTTGAAGTTATATACGCTACGCTGCAGCGAACAGAGCGCTGGAAGCATTTGCGGTTAAATACCGTTTTGCGCCAGACGACATTTATACCAGTTTTTGGTTTACGTGTGTAATAATTTATCTGCTTGGCAGTGTCTGTAAAACATATTTTTGATTTCTGACCTATCTTAGATGTTTTTCCAAAAACGATGCGTTTCTAATTTTCGTAAAAATTTACGTAACGTGATTTTTTGATGCGTTGGACCTCGAATTTTATCACGAAAATGGGTGCAAAAGAAGCGATTTTTTGAATGAACCGGTTTCATCGTAAAGATTTTGTCAGATTTGTTTGAAAATTGGCGTGCTGTTTTTTTTTTCTTTCGAGGTGGCTGAATGCGAGTATGATTACGCAAAAATAGATCAAATGAACCGGTTTTTAAACGAATCGGTTTCATTACAAAAAGCAACGTGGAGATTTTATTCGAGTATTTAAGGGAGGAATTCACACATAGTGCTTTTTTTCACCCTGCTGAACGCGAACTTGATTATTCAATTGGTTGAAAGGAACCGGTTTCGAAATAAACCGGTTTCATTATAAAAAAGAGTGTGGAGATTTTATTCGAGTATTTATGGGAGGAATTCACACATCGTGCTTTTTTTCACCCTGCTGAACGCGAACCTGATTATTCAATTGGTTGAAAGGAACCGGTTTCGAAATAAACCGGTTTCATTGCAAGAAGCAACGTGGAGATTTTATTTGAGTATTTAAGGGAGTAATTCACACATAGTGTTTTTTTTCACCGTGCTGAACGCGAACCTGATTATCAAATTGGTTGAAAAGAACCGGTTTCGAAATAAACCGGTTTCATAGTAGAAATTTGATGCGATTTTTTTTCTAAATTCGGGCACATATACTTCGAGGTGGTGAACTCAACTTAACCATGAAAATTATGGAAAATAAACCGGTTTTGAAATCAAGCAGTTTTGAGATAAACTGGTTTCATTATATGTAAAAGCGTGGAAATTTTTTGTTGAAAATTTGCAAAATGCTTTTAATCTGATTTTTTATATCGTATTGTCAATGAAAACCAGACTATTACAGTCTATTGACCAACGGTGTTTGGATGAGAGGAGGGGAATGCCAAAAAAATCCGTTTTGGGAGCTTAGAAGGCAATTAGGACAATTTTCGAACATGTAAGACATTTATTTTTATTTTTATTTTTTTCCCTCTCGAACATTAAAATCATTTACTCTGCTCGATACTAGCCGAAATCGCTCCAGTTCGGTCAATCGGCTCAGTTTGGTGGCGCATTAGATATATATGAGTCGAAATGACCTTGATTATAAAAATTGCGGTAATACGAACCAGTTTCCAAATAAACTGATTTTGTCATAGAAATTTGATCACCATTTTTTTTTTTTTTCAAATCCGGTACTATTATTTTTCGAGGTGATGAACTCAGACTTCACCATGAAAATGAACTGGTTTTAAAATGAAATATGTTTGAAATAAACTGGCTTTATTGCAAAAGTATAGACATTTTTTCTGATTTTTATTTTTGGAAACTTGCATAATTCTTACTTTCAAGGAATTGAACAAGAATCTGATAATTAGAATCGTAGGAAAGGGAATCAATTATGAAATAAACCGGCTTCGCCATTTTTTTTTTTTTTTTTTGAAAGTTCGGGTACTTAACTTTTTGCAGCTGGTTAACCCAGACTTTACCATTAAACTGGTTACATTGTACAAATTTTAAACGATTTTTTCAAAACATTGCGAAATGGGAATTTCAACTACCTCCATTTTTTCATGTTTTTAGTTATAATTTTCCAAAGTGAGGCTAATATCTTAATTCGAAAATCATCTTTTCACACATGCGCATTTTACTCGTAATTTTTGGCTAATTTTACAAAAGGAAAAAATGTACAAAAATATATTATTTCATATCATCAGTAGAAAGAATCGTTGATAGCAATTCTCAATAATAATGATTCATCGGTTTAGGCTCATTTGCACCAATTTTCATTAAAAAATTTATGTTTAGCACTTTGACAAAATGCATTAGGCGAATTTTAAAAAAAACGATAAAATTTCTGTAATGAAACCGGTTTATTTCGAAACAGGTTCATTAGCACCAAATTTTTATGATCAGATTCGTGTGTAACACTAAAGAAAGCAGTAGGCAAAGTTTCGAATAAACCGGACAAAAATTTCTATACTTTTACAAATAAAACCGGTTTGTTTTGAAACCAGATTTGCGCTTATTTTCATGATCATATTCGTCTTCAGCGTCATAAAAAAAGCAGTAGGCAAATTTTCAAAATAACCTGACAAAAATATAATGAAACTGGTTTATCTACAACAATTTTAATGACCAAATTCGCATTTAAACCAGTAGGTGAATTTTTGAAAAAAAAAATGTTCAAAATTTCTATAATGAAACCAGTTTATATCGACACCGGTTTATATGCACCAATTTTCATTACTATGAATAAGAGAAAATAGAGGTAAAAAAATAAGTTTTCACGTTCTAGAGAGACCGATAATGGCCATAAATATACAATTTGACCTCAATAAATGCAAAGTTTATTTATTTATTTATTTTTGTAAAAACTCACTAATGCCTCCATAGACAACCAATATCGTCTCTCATCATGTTACAACATTTGGACTCATGGTAATCATTACCCAACCATGTTAGGAGTTTGGATGAAACATTAATAAGTAAAGTCTTCAGCTATGAGAAGAGGTAAATTTTATTTACTGTGCAAAAAAACCAGTTAATAATGATACGAAGAAAAATTTTAGATGTTTGAGGCTCAAGTTGGTATAAAACAATAATTAAAGTTTCATTTCTTGGGCCCTCAGTAACACCTACGTCTGTGATATTGTATACAGGGTGTTTTATCATGATAGTACTCCTGCACACTAATAATAAAGCAACTCGAGTTGTACGCGTGTATAATGTTTTGCCTATACTAATCGTGGAAGGTACAAAGATACTCGGATATGATTTTTTTTAATAAAAATTTAAGACCATTTTAAAAAGTTTTGAACGTTTTACCCAAAAATGCTAAGAATTTCTGGTGCGTGTCAAAGTGTTACGCATAATATGTAATTTTTCCAAAAAAAAAATAGTAGTACTACAATTTAAAAAAAAAATTTTAATTTTTGCCCATAACTTATAAAAATGCTCTTATAAGTACCCAAACTTGTAACTTCTTTTACAATTCACCTTTTATGGTGGCCACTGCAACGATAAAATATTTCTATTGTCTTTGCATGCTGCATAGTATCACAAATGAGAATTAGGTCTTTTTTGGTTATGGGAAAGAATAAAGAACACGAATACAATGTTAATACCCGTTTCTAAAGGGGTTGGATTCTGCGCCAGGAGCAACTATCTCCACCTTACGTTATTATAGAAGTTTGTTAGTAGTGCAGCATGTTGACAATGGTACACCAACACATGCTACTAATACTCGTAGATATACGTGTAAAAAGCATAAATGCATAAAGTAAACATGATTTAATTAAGTTACACCCTGCCGTGCTTTCATGTACTTACTTATACCTTACATACCTACGATGCACCACTTAATGCAAAACTCATCAGCATTACTGCAGTTTGAACTTTGCTTTATTCAACTGTTTTGTTTTACTTACTCATTAATTCGCTGAATTTTACAGAGACAAGTAATATTATAAATGTACATAAGTAAATTTTTCTATGTGTGTTTTGAAGATGTTTTTTTTTGTTTTGTTTGAGTGAATGTTTGGAACATTATTGTGATGATAGAAGCATTAAATTTTGTTTTAAGTCTGATTTTCTGTATCATATTTTCAACAAAAACCACACTATTATGGAGTATCAACCTCTATTCTTATTGGCATCCTAGAAAAACATCAAGACTATTTTTGGGCATATCAGATATTTATTTGTTTTACACCATATCCCTATTTGAAATAATCTTAGCTTTACTAAAAATAAAACTTTCACATCAAATCAAATTATAAACATGCATGTAAATAACTTGATACATAATTCGCCAGATAATCAAAATGGTTATAGCGAAGAAAATAATTGTATTCTGAATAAATAAATAAAGGAATAAATACAGAAATAAAGCCTCTATGGTGCGAAATGCACTTTTTTAGGGTCTATATTCACAAAAATAAAGATAAGAGTATATATATATACATTAGGGTGGGTGAAAAAAAAACGATTATTTTTTTTTCACTTGGTACCTTGAAAAACTGGTTGGTAGACACCTCAAAAAAATTCTCTCCACGTATGAGCTCTTAATTTTAATAGGAACGTCCTCCGCCTTTCTGATTTCTATTTTTTTTCTATTGTTATAAAAAAAATTGCATATCTTGGTGTCTACT
>FIZR01008375.1:0-10320 GCA_900060175.1 Ferrisia virgata
AAATCGAATGAATTCGCAAATTGTTATCTAGGCAATGTTGTCAAATATAGGGCACCACAAGGTAGAAACTTACAAAAATCACATGGGCACCAGTTGGTTAGTATTTTATAATTTTTATATTAATTGAAGCGCACCCTGGATAAAAACACTGTGAACTATTTTGACTATAGATATATAAAAGGCGACCATGTGGTGCCCGGGCGAAAATTCGTATTTTGACGTTTCAGAGTGGGGGGATCAATTTCCGACTATTTAAACGCAAAAACGTTGTGGCGCCCGATTTGGGCACCACAACGTTATATACGGGCACCACAGTGACTAGTTATACTTAAAACGGGCACCACTATGACCAAAACTAAATCTATATATATATAACCAACCTGTTCATATTGTTTACGTGTCGTATAGTCTATCGATTAAAATCAGCTTCACTCGTATCGTAGGAAATGAAAAAGATGATGGAAATCGAATGTGTACAGCAGACAACACCTCTTCACACAATCCAATTTATACGTCCACATGCAGCCAACTCTATTATCTTGACCTTACCCACACATCGCGTCGGATGTCTACCATGCACGACAGGGCGTGCGCGGACTCGACGCGAAGAACTTTACTCTCTCGTGTATTACTACACCAGCTATAATATCGTATCGTTAGGCGACCTGAAAGTAAAATCCGTCGACGGGCTATCGCGGTCGCATTCTTCACGAATCTGCACCGACGACCGCCATCCTAGGCCGCACCTGGGACGCGCGGCGCGGCACGACGCGACCGCCTGATATAATACAAAGTTCCCGCACAGCTCCGTCCTCTCGTCATCGTATGTAACACCTAATTACTCGAGTACACGGTGCACGAAAGATGGAAGAGACCACGACGACGATGGCGTTATACAACATTCGGCAACGTCGCCGCCGTTAAACCAGAGAGCCCCGTTATACCCAAGGCGAAATTAGAAAAAAAAAAAAAAAAAAAAAAAAAGGAAATAAAAAAAAAAAAAAAAAAAAAAAAAGTATACAAACAACTAACTATAAACTGTGAACCTCGTGGCGTGGATTGGTGGATTGGATGGCGTGTACTAGAATATAGTAAATGTATGGACTATGCTGGGTACACACCCGTAGAATACGATACCATACAAATGAATGTTTGGTAGATCTTCGACTTCGTTAAAATTCGTACGACGACGTCGATGATGACGATGATGATGATGATGATGAAGATGGAGACAGCGGTGTTGGCTTCAGGCCGATTATTTATGCCTAATTATTACCGCATAACCACAAGTTAGTTTAGTCGGTTCTGTATCTATACATTTCTTCGGCTTATTCTCCATTTCTGAGGGATATCCATCTACATAAATATTACCTTTATATACTCGCATGTAGGTAATGGCTGTACGAGTTTGCTACTGTTGAAAGGTTGATGGTACATACATATATGTACTAGCTAGGTACATCGTACATACAAATAGTTGTATTTTTTTTCTCTACTTTCCTTACAACTTAAATACTTAAGCCTAATACTACACATACTAAGAGAAGCAGCCTCCAAACAAAATAGCGGTAGCATTATAATTCCTCGTAACTGGTTTTCTTCTTCTTTTCTTATAAGACTCTGCACATGGATACAGTGAGTGGTACGCTATACGCTCTGCGCTGGCTGGATCACTTCCATAAATCGTCCGTAACGAAATATGTGCCGTGCTCGGTATCTCATTGTACACTCTAACGCGCTTCTAGCTCCTGGCTTCGGTGTATTTCTTCTTCGTTTTCCATCATCATCCTCATCCTCATCATCATCATCAACAACAACAACAATACGTACACACGCGAACGACGACCACACCATCTAACCAACTAACCAACCCAATGAAATGAAAGGAAGAGAAAAAAAAATCACAATCGTTATTCTTTTCCTTATCTTTATAACAATTTAGCCGTCGTCGTAGTACACGAGCTCAATCGGAACTTCCGTTCTTCTATCAGGTTTCTTGTTCGTCTGTATGGGTTGGGTTGGGTTAGCTTAACATGTTCGTATGGACCTGTTCTTCTAATGCTATCAGTATATAGAGGTTTTTTTTTTTTTTTTTTTTTCGTACGTGAACGTGTATCCAAATTTTCCATACAACAAGGAACCGTTATACTGGGTAAACATAATTAAGTACTAGTATGTACGTAGTTTGCAAACATCGCATCGCATCCAGTATCTGCGAGCGAAAATTATACATGGTAGATGCTTATATTATACGCGAATGTGGTGGTTTTTTTATTTTTCGCCAAAACACCTCGATGAAGTCGGCGGCCCGACGCGATGGTTCATCGTACCAAGGCCTCGTGATAAGTATCGCGCCGGCGATGACCTGGGCGTTGTTTTATTCTTATCTCGCCACTAACAGAGTTTAGGTCGAGTCTTCCGGTTTAAATTCGAATGAATGTGGCGAGGAAATTTCCTCGAAGACAATTGGCCATCGAATGCTATGATGTGGTGTATGGGTTAATTTTAGGTATAGGTATTTGATGCTGCTGGAAAAGGGGCAAGAATGAAGGTACCTATATGAGATCTGCTCAAAAAATATCCGACTCTTTATTTTTTAACTCTCCAACAAATGCAGAAGGCAAAGACATTTTTCAGCATACTTATTCCTGGATATGTAACAAACACGTCAATATTTTTTTCAAGTCAGTAAATTTTGTTATTCATGTTTACACACTCCTAGAACCATTGAGCAGGGTCCAAGAGGTGTTTCGCAGTTTCAGTTTATTCCAAGCCATAAAACGGATTTCATGAGCTTTACTTGTTGAAAATTCGAAAGTAATTCAGTCGAAACTATTCAAGAAGTTCAAAACATTATTGAATACCATGTTAAGGGTGCTGTCCTGATGAAAATAGTGCAAAATAGCACCTTCAAAAAGTAATGCTCAGTTATTGATATTGAATCATGCTACGGAGGGCTATCTAACCACAAATATTGACATCACTGTTACTCAAATTGAAACTTCGACGCTAGCAGGTCAATTTTCAAGTATCTGAGAGACTGCTGAATAAGCTAAAAATATGTTGTAACTAATTTATTCATCATATGTTTGTATAGATTTATTCTTAATGGCACTGCAATACAAATTCTACTGCAAATTTGTTTTTTTATATTTTTGGTAGATTTTTGACAAAACTCTGCATTACAATGATAGAGAAAGATACTTATTAATTTGATTTGACATCTCACGACTCCTGATAATATGCTACAGCAAAAATATTTCTAAGGAGACAACAGGTTACCTTAAAAAAAAAGTAGAAGGATAGAATTTCCTTCGAAACGTTGTCAATTAAAAGACTCACGAAGTCTTCTGAACTTGCCTCGTGGACGCAAAGAACACAAGATTCTAAGAGAAAATTTTCTAGTTTCCTTGATCGTCGTTTATTCCTTCTAGGCTCCTGATCTAACGAACGAACGGTCAGAAGTATCCATCTGTCCATCGTCAATCTGCACAAATGGTTGTCTTTCATGTAGTACACCAGGAGCTTACATACGTAGAGTTAGTTTTCGCGTGGCAGTGTTGCCAATATTGAAAAAGTGATACTGTAGTAATTTTATTATTTAATATTTTAAAAAAAAAATAATATTGAGGTTGCGTGGAGACCGATAAAATGAGTAAAAATGGTCATATGAACGAGTTGTCTATCTCAAAACTTGAAGAGGCAGTGATTCAAAAAAATCAAAAATTCGTGGAAATATTCTTTGTGATTAAGAATTCTTGCATAACTCTGCAAGGTAAACAGAAGTTGTTGTTTAAAAAAATTATCTATCTTCAAAGTTGATGGAACTGCATGAAATGTGGATTATAATTTTTACTTTTTATGCAGTGATTGCGATGCTTTTTCAGCCTGATTTTGGCAAAATATTACAATCAAATGAATTGAAAAAATCTTCGCTTCACTCCTAATCAAATAACCAGTGTCAAGGGTAGGCAGGGTTCAATGGGGCTAAAAAGTCCAGACCCCAAAAGACACATTTAGGGCCTCTACTGGATGTACATACCAAATTTCAGCTTCCTGACTCTATTTGTACGAGAGTTATGCGAGGAACAAACTCAAAAAACTTAAAAAATGAGAAACCCCGGTCAAAAAACCACATTTCTGGGACTGTGAGGGGGTGCAATGGAGCTGAAAAGTCGGGACCTCCAAAAGGCCCATCTAGGGCCCTTACTTAATGTACATATCAAATTTCAACTTTCTAGCTCATTTTGATGCCGAGATAGGGGAGGAACAACCCTTTTTCAAAGTCAAAAAGGGGCAAAACCCTCATATTACCCTTCCTAATTGACTTAAAAAGTTGATTTTTTGATATGTTATATAATTTTGAATTCTCTATCGATTGACTTAAAAAGGGACAATTTTTGCGATTTTAGCTCGTCTGCATTCCTCTGCAAAATTTGGGCACAACTGAATTTTGATCCGAAGTCATCCCCACTCCAGAATATTAAATGTTACTCCAATCGAAGCCTATTCCCCAAATTTGATTGATTTCAATTAGTATTGAGATGAGCAATATTTTTTCAAATTCGAAAAAAAATAAAAATGAAAACCTGACATGGCCAAAAATGGTTACAATGGTCTTCTAGGACCCGTAAACGGATTTCGTTGATGCCCCCCTCTCTCCTCATCCGTCGCAGGCTGATAGATCCTAATAGCCTGATTTTAGTTGACAATATGACATAGAAAATTAGGCTAAAAATAAAATATATAAATTTGGATTAAAAAAGACTGGAATAAAATTCACCACTTGGGGTTTGTAATACTTTGATGCATACGACTCCCTCAATTTTGAAGATGGAAAACTTTTGTAAAGAACAACTTTTGCTCGGCTTGAAAAGTTATATAAGAATCTTTAATAACGAAACATATTTTTGCATCACTGCCCCTTCAATTTATGAGTGGGTTTTAAAAGCTACAGAAAAAAACACTACTCCAAGAAAATTTTAAAAAACTCCAAAAGGTGTAAAATAACAACTAAAAAAAAATTTTTTTTCAACTTTTCTTTCACCATTTCTAGATTTGTAATGCCATGTTTAAATTTTTAGTTCTAGTAGCGGTAGGAATAAAAATAAGATGTAGAAACCGTGCCCCTTCCCCCTCCCCCATCATTGGAGCTAATTTGATCACCATTTACCATCGTTGCACTTCTTCAATAAAATATTACAAAAAACCCATCCAACAGTCAACTCAAAGAGGAAAAAATTCTCGAGTTGCTGGAAAATTATTGAAATAGGCTCTGAAAAAAAAAATACGAATTACTCGTACTTTTCATCTAAATTCAAATGAGAAAATTGATCAAACAGAGCTTCGTTCACCCAAATATAATACATATTTTCACAGGTATTTAGGAAACACGTCGCTTCGCCATTGGGCCAGAACCCAAACACCTGATTTTCCTTCACTTACGGAGTAAATTTATAATGCACGAAAAATTTCTTAATCTGATCATCGCAAACAGCGTATTCGCTACAAACAAAGCTACCAAACTATCTACTCGGTGGATTTGCAAAAAGGCAGACATATTATACCGCGTTATCTTTACGTAAATCCTCAGCCAAAGGACACGTTTAGCATAAATATCGTATTAAACAGAGAATAAAAGCGTCAAACTGTATTTCTATCTGGCATCTAGCTAGATATAAATGAGTACTAAGTATTCCTTCATAGACAAATATCGCAATCGCGGCAAGTAAAACAGTAAAGCCACACAACAGCAGCGAATTACAATCTAACGTAACGCAATAATTCAGTCGACCAAATAACACACGTATAATTACCTAAGCTTTTCTAACCCGAAGCAAAGAGAAAAAACCCTACTAGGTCATACAATATGAGAACCACTGATTTCAATAACAAAAGACACGTCGTCCAAGAGGAACGAGCGGGGAACTTACGACCTTCTTCTTACCGCACTCTATGGTGGTAATTTATAGGCATTGTATAATTTTCTTTTTTATACTCAATACACATCTAACCTATACGTAGGTATTATAATATAAAAATACTCGTACTCGCACGTATCATAAAGAATCCATACATACGAACTCGTATAAAAGAAAAATAAGTGAAAGGAAAAGAATGAAAAGGGGGGCGACGGGGTTGAAAAAATTTCCAACAAAAATTTACCTACTTATAACGATGAATTTTACAACGTCGTCGTTGGCGGCGCCAACCTTTATGTACAAAGTAAGTGCTATTTAAGTGAGGTATAATACCGAAAAACCTCTCTCGTTCATTTTTTTTTGTTTCATTTTACTTCTACTTCGATGTCGACGACGTCATCATCATCATCATCATCATCATACCAGCTCACTTCTATCAGTTTGCTGGATGTGATATTTTTCGTCTCTACGTAGCTGTGTGTGTGTTTTTTTTTAGTTTTTTTTTTTTTGCATCATCTGCACCTCTATCACGAATCTTTTACTGCATTTTATTTCAGACACGGTATTAAGCGATTTTTAAAAAGCACTTTTTACCACATACTACACACTACACAGAGTGATAAATTTTCCGCCAGGGAAAAAAAACGGTAACGTTAGACCGAGAGTAGGTGAGAAAAAGAACTCGAAAAGTTGGTCGGTGTTTGGTAATTGTCATGTCGCTGTCGTTTGCGAGTCAAAAGGTCATCAAACCAACTTTCATTCGAGTTTTATTCGTATTTTGCAAGTATTTCAACGTCTGTTAAACGAACATTACGTCGGAATGAAAATATGACCAAATGTAGCGCGTCAAATTACATCAAAGTGAGAACGGGAAGGGGGTGAACATAAAAAACAAATTTTGATTTTCGCTAATCATTTCAGCCCTGTTTTTACTTTTTAGTCTTGCCTCATGGTGTACAAAAAGAAACCTTGACTATTTACAAGCTATCGTAAATTTTATAAAAGTATGGGATTGGAGGAAGGGAAGGGGGAGCCTAATAAATGACATGAGAGGCTCATTGATGCTGTGAGCGAAACTTGACCTAGTGTATAATTTTTTCGATTTTTTAACACAATACACAGACGATATTTCATCCGGAGCCTAGCGTGAAAGGAGCATAAACCTATTTTAGTAAACCCTCCCACTCCCTCCCCTGGCCCCTGACTGCCGACCTTCTTGGATACTCAAAAACTCAGGTATGATAAAAATAGTAGGAAATATTTCTTTCAAAATAGCCAAAATAAGGAATTTTCGCGTTGCTTATTTTCACTTTTTACCAAACATAAATACTCATTTTGATTTCATTTTCAGTTTCGAGAAATTTTTAGGTTCCGACGTGGATACAAAAATGAATTTCAAGAATAACAATTGGGTTACTATTAATTTTTCTTCATAATTAGCAAAAATGTTCGAAGGTTTCGAATCCCAGTGAGCCCCGCTCCCCTCTCATTGAACTGTTATCGACCGATTTTCAACCTTTAAAGGCTAATAAAAACATGGCAGCGAAAATGATTGAATCTACATGCTAAATTTCAACTTTCTAGCTCAATTTGAAGGAGAAATACGCATGAGACAAAATCAAGCAAGGGCCAATTTACCAAAAAAACTATTTTTGAAGTACTCCAGGAGAGGGGGAGGGGGGAAGGTTAATAGGAGTTGAAAAGTTGAAAGTACCTTCGCGGTCAAAAAAAAGGGAAACCTCTAATTTTCTGCTCCTGATTGATATGTGAGGTAAATTCTTGAACATGTTATATAACTTATCAATTTTTACTACGTTTGCCACTCAGTACCCCTTCCATAAACTAGGGACACAACTGAATTCTGGCTGGAAAACATTCCCACTCATATATATCGAAACCCTTGCCATTCTGAGTCCCCATTGGTCGAGTGATTTTGGTTAGTATCATAATTTTTGTTTTCATGAAAAAAAATCAAGGAAAAAAAATTTACGAATAAATATCTAACAGGCCGAAAAATATGCTTAATGGTCTTCTGAGATTCAAAAATAGATATAGATTCTGTTACCCCCCCCCCTCCTTCAGCATTAGTCGGGTCGCACAATGAAGTAAGAAAATTTTTAGGTGGCCAAAAATCTGAAACTTGATCGTTGGTTTTTTTTGAGGCGTTGAATTTATTTTTGAAAAAATTTTCATACTCAGAGGCAAAGTTGAAAGTTGAGTGGAAGGGGGGAGGAATTCAATTTTGAGCAAAATTTTTGGTAGAAAGTCAAAACGTATGTTTCTCAGCTGTCTGAATTCAATTCCGACGTTTTTTTTTCGAAAAAGTACAAGAGGGAGAGTGAGGAGGAAGAAGGGATGGGTTGTCGAAATTCAATTTCGAGAAAAATTTCAATTGGGTGTCAAAATGTATATTTTTCAGTATTCTGAATTCAGTTCAGCCGTTATTTATTCAAAAAATCATGTATTTTGATATCCTAATCGGAATTTTACTTCGAGTTAAATTTTGAGTGGCTACCTCCACTTCCCTTTGCACTTTTTCGAAAAAATACCGTCGGGACGAATTGAAGAGGCTAAAAAACATACATTTTGATACGCCGTTTGAAATTTTTCTGAAAAATCAATTTTGATCTACCTCACTCCCACTCCCCCATTGAACCTGAGAATCAAAATTTTTTTTTAAAATAAATTCAACGTCTTAAAAAATATCTATTGACAGAATTTCACATCCTTGGCTCCATGAAAACCCTTCTCTCAATCAAAAACTGGAACCCTCGGATAAATCTTAGAATATATGTAAGAAAATTTTCGATTTTTCCAACTCCAATGTGAAGGTAAGGGGGGAAGGGGGCTAAACCCCGTATGTAAACACACCACCGGATCTTAATACCACTTCACAATAAGCCAATAATTTAGCTAAAATCATACCAGCATTTTTTCCGCGTAAAATTCACCTAAAAAATTTACACTTCGATGGCTTTCTCACGAGCGAGGGTTTAATGACCAATCAAAGTAACCAATTGTCCGCAATACTCGTACCTTACAAACCCATTAGTAAATCACTTCGTTTCACCCGTGGCCAAAAAAAAAAAAAGCACCACTAATCCTTAAACGGTTCAGATATTCGAGGGTTCGCGTTCGCTTAAATTGGTCAAAAAGTTGAACGAAAACGATTTGCACTTAATTTTTAATACTTTTAAAGCGTTCAGCTCGAATGATTTTAGAAAACGGGTTAGTCCTTCCACAAGATCAATACGATAAGCGAAACTTTATAGCCAGCCAAACAATTCCATCGTCCTAGTTGGGCTAAAAACAACAACAACAACAAACCTAGTGTAGGTTCGCCATCAAGACACAATTTCCGTCACAACACCGCAAACAAAAAAAAAAAAAAAAACTCCCTTCCTTGACTGTTATCGCATTCGAGTGTCGAGCCGATAAATCGCATTTATCTTTACCATCAAACTGGTAAAAAGTTCACCAGCGTCGCCATTGAAACCGTAAAAAGTATACTGTTAACCTTTTTCCTGAGCTGGTACAATTGCATTCTATACGTGTGTTCGCGAGCTCGTAAAATAAAAAAAAAGAAAAATACCAAATAAAGGAAAGGGGAAAAATGTATATTACACATTTCATAATATAAAATGAAATCTCCGTCTCGTACGTCGTAAATACCTGCTCTGCATTGCATTGCTCTGTTCATTACGTAACACTCGTAATAGAATTGTAAAAAAAACAAAAAAAAACTATATAAATGTGTAAAAAAGATCGGTATACGCGATTAAGAATAAAATATGTATACCAGGGTGCAAGCCTGTTTGTAGTGCAAAAAAAAAACTCCCCCTAAAAATGTTCCTTTAGGCTACAAATTGACCCCCAAAAAGTTTCAGCTCAAAAAAAAAATTTTAACCCATGGCGACTTGACGTTGAAATTTCATAAATATCATCAAAGTTGTTATTATTGTGTGAAATTATTAAAATCTAGTTGAAAATTCGTAGTAAGGTAATAACGGATTATCTACGCACAAAAATTTGAAATATTTCATAAAAGAATTTTTTATGCTCTTTTCGATTTTGTGGTTGATTTTGAAGTAAAAAATGTCAAAAATGTCATGACATTTTTACTGAAATTTATACATTTAAAAGGTACACTTCATATACTTCATCAATATTTTGCTTCAACTTGCTAATTTTCAAGAAATAGGCGATTTTAAAGTTCAAATAAATAATACCTATTCCAAACCTCATCTAATACAAAATGGTATAACCCAAGGATCCGTCCTCAGCACCACCCTATTTATCCTTCTAGGTGATAGAATCTAAACAGCAATCTGATGGGAATTATCTCTTAAAATCTTCGCAGGTGACATAAACATTTCACTTCGGGTAAAAGATATGAAAC